>JACJUY010001412.1:0-17818 GCA_014220935.1 Platorchestia sp. MABIK | reverse complement strand
ATGTTGTGAAGGCCATAACTCGGAAATGAAGCATTTCCGGACATATGTTGTAATGAACTATTTTGATTGTCTACATGTGGGAAATACATACCTGAAATTATGCCGTGTATTTTTGAAACACCCTGTATACGTCATATAAGCTATATACATCATCCTTTTCATCACATTATTTTCAAATTCTTTTCATCATATACTGAAGGTTTGTCGTATGTGTGTATAGGATATTATCTCAAAAGCAAGAACATTGAAAATAACTACGAAGAAGAGGAAGGGGTAAAGGCAGGGGTAAATGATCTTGACCTATGACTGCGGGCTAGATCGTTTGAAGTAAGTAAATATATTTTGGGGATGATAATTTGAATATTGACGCTACAACATCTCATGTTTAGGATTTAACTAGTACGAACATTTCAACATAAATTAAAGTGTACGTGCAATTTGGGCTGGACTTTGCAACGCATGCATGTGAGTGTAAACTTCTAATCTTCCAGAGTTGGTTGGAAAGACTAACTTTGTGTCTTTAGGAGGACTAACTTTGTGAAGCCACTTGCTAGTGTCTTTAGAAGGCTTTGTTCCAGTTATCCCTCTCTTCAAAATTTTTTAGCTCGGTAATGTCTGATTAATTTTCCGCATTAATTTGGCCCCTGAAGAAATGATATAAATGATAAATCTGTGGTGTTCGTACAGCAATATTGCTCGTTCCTTACTTAGTTGAGAGACAGACGTCTCAATTGCCTTATTTTCTCACTTTCATTGTCTTATTTCTTTATTTTCATCGCCTTAGTTCTTTATTTCCATTGCCTCATTTCTTTATCTTCATTGCTTTATTTTTTCATTTTTAGTACCTTATTTTCTCATTTTTGTTAATTTGATTTTATTATTTTATTTCTTTTTTATTTTATTTTCCCAAGCGACAAACGTCTCTATTGCCTTATTTCATATTTTCATTTTCTTATTTTTTTCCTTCTCTACCTTTTTGTGAACGACGGACGCACCCATCGTCTTATTTCTGAGTAAACGGTGTTGCTGATATTGTGGATAAGTTTTCATTTGTGTATATGCGTACGGACACGTGATCTTCATCTCTCTCATAATGGATGTACGAGTACTTTATGATACAACACTCGTAGAGCGGACGCTTGCAACATATATCTAGTAGATGTATCTACTAGATATATATATAAATATATCTATTAAAAAAAACATTTTGTACTTTGAAAGTTTAGTTTGAAGTCTTGTACTTCGTTACAAGCATATTCGAGGAAAAATACATGGAGTCTAGTCATTGCTGTGTTTTATTAGCCAATATTATTCAGAATCGACAGCTTTGCGTCATACAACTCTACATCTTAATATTCTGCGCCATAATTTTTCACTTCATGCGCCTCTGGACCTTGGAACTTTGCACCATATAACTGTATACCTTAATATTCTGCGTCATAATTTTCCACTTCATTCAGTTCTGCTTCATACACCTTTGCGTAGTAGAGCTTTACGTTATTCATCAATCAATTTAGCGCTAGGTGCTACTCCAACTCATACATCAATAACAAGCGTGACGTTGAAGGCTGCTTTGCATTTGTTATCGTAAATAACCCAACCCAAACCAGATGCTTAGTTAAATGATACTCAATAACGTCAAAAACTTTACATTGAATTTAAAATTACATGGACTTTACTGGAATTAACAGGTATTACCAGGAGTTTACTGAGATCATCAATGCTATTGGGCTTTTAATTTTCTGCGTTCTTTGTTTAGCGGATCAATTGGGAGTAAAACTGAGGCTTTTATAATTTTTTACAGGTCTATTATCGCTTATGAAATTTTAACTTTTGGTAATAATTGTTCAAATGAAGACCAACGTCGCGGGAAAGGATTTAACAAAACGGCCAACAAAGTGTCGTAATATTTTCCAAAGCATTCCTCTAACTTGAAGAAAATATTCTTTCTGTGTGAAATCCTTCGTAACCTCGGCTTTGATTGTTTTATTTTTTAACCGAAGTCAATTTGTCGGTCATGAATACAAGAGCACCGTGTTTACACTTCCCAGGAATTTCTTTAAGGAATTTCTCGTATTCAGATGAAAATCCAGAAGCAATTGTAGTCCGATTTTAAAAAGATTAAAGGCGGGCTAAATTCGGCGAACACGATCATAGACAGAATAAACTTGGATTGTTTAAAAGATTTTTATCATTGAAAGATAGCTAGCACAGCTAGATTTTATTGATATGGCAGCAATGACAAATCGGCTTGAATGAATACAAATAATGCATGAATAATTCTTCTTAAATCAAACTAGTAACTCTGCGTTAACTTTTGTCAATAACACATTAGACATAGAAAGTACCATTACGTTCATACACTTAACTATAATACACACATACAAAGTATTCAAAGGTGTATATATACTCAACTATATTTTCATACAGGCGCTATAAAGTTTACGAGCTCAACTGTACTACATGTCCACAAAATATAATAAAGACACACCTATACGATTCATCTACAAAATATTCAACAATTTTCATCTGACACTTTGGTGGCCTGAGATATTGAAAATAATTATAATTCATCGGTAAATTTTTATAATTATCAACTAGGATTCATAGTTATAATCCATAGGTAAATTATCTTAATAAATAATTAAAGTTCAAAATTATATTTCATCAGGAAATTATTCTTACAAAAATTTTAAGTCATAGTTATAATTCATCATTGAATTATAATAATGAACAATTATAATTCATGGTTAGATTATCGCAGTAAAAATAACAATTCATCGGTCAGTTCTCAGTGTAGTTGCCAGCCAGCTTTCCACCTCCCGAAGACCCTCTCCCGTTTTAGCCGCCACAGGCATCACCTGTAGACGGTCTATCATTTTGGACCTTCTGTGAATCATCCCTAGACTCTCGGCAACCTGAACCGGCGTGAGGGCATCGGCAAGATCCTGTTTGTTGGCCAATACTAACAGCGCTGCGTTCCTCAGAATGTTGAACTTGAGAAGCTACCACAACTCTTTCCGAGCTTCGGGCAAACGTTCTCGGTCCGTGGAGTCGACGACGAAAATCAACGCGTGTGTAGTTTCTTGGAGATACGGCAGCCACACATCGCGCAAGTATGACTATCCTCCAACATCCCAGACTTGCAGAATAAGTGGTCCAGCCTTGATGTCCTCAACATTGAAGCCTATGGTTGGTATGAGGAACATCGGAGACCTTCCAGCCATCCTCGTTTAGACCGTCGTTTTGCCCGCACCGTCCAGGCCTAGCATCACAACACGTCTTCTGTTACAGAGACCGTGTTGTTGTGATGATAACACCGCGCCCATGCTTCTTCTGCTGAATTTCCTGCCCGGATTTTTTGGAAAGTGAATTATTGTCATGAATGAAGGCGCGTATTATGGATACAGTCATTTTGAAGTTGGTGATTCCAATAGGAATGTCCAACACTTTGTAGCCGACGACATGGCACTTTCATGAAAGGATGCTCACCAATTTTGCAATTTATTTTCATCATAGTGATGACGACTGTTTTTATTTACTTCATTTAATTTTTCAATTTTGTTAATGCTCGTGCGTTTTCAAATTGATGTATTGAACAAAGAGAATTTGAATTTCGATAATCTGTAACCAGCCCTTCAGTAAATAAGATACGATACCAGTCAACAAACACCGAATTGAAGAATAAATTATATCCCGAAAAATAGAGAGGGTTGGGAGAAACAACATGCAAAATTCACTAGAATGAAAATAAATTTCTTCTTAGTGGTGGTGTAGAGAGGCGTAATGGTTGAAAAAAGAAATAAATTAGCAGCTGGCAGGTCTGGTATACTAATGAAGAAAAAATAAAGTCCTATGCACACTATGTCCAGTGGTATCTATATCTTACTCTGCGAAACTGTTTTTTACAGATATAATCAGAGTAAGCCTTTTTTGTGCGTTAATTTTTTCATTTATTGCTCAAATTAATAAGTATTTGTTCGAGGCCCTAGTTATTCTCAAACTTCAAACGATACACCAGTAAAGGAAAACGTTAACACCGATCTAACGCGTTAGTTTTATTCAGTATCTCAAATTCTATACCTGAGTGCACGAGCGTGCGATGTAAGGGAAGAACATACGGCCAAAACTTTGCATAGCGCTTCCGTGATTACAAAATAAATGGGTGGTAGTTATTAAAAATACTTAATTTCTAATAAATTCGGCACTTGGAGCGTATTACAATATTGAGTTTTAATATTTCTTAACGTAGAGGTCCTTCATTGGTACTTGAAACATAACGGGTGACATTATGACACCCGTTGTGTTACAAGTACCAAATCAAGTGTTTCAAGTACCAAGTTTATTCAACTCAGTAATTGAATAAAATGTTGCAATAAAAAATACACGTGTGTGATTAATTAGTTTGCTCTAAGTTTGAAAAAGCTCATAAATACCGGCCACAAAAGGAAGAAACAGAACATTGATAAGGACTCCTCGAGAAACATATTCTTTTTTCACTGACACATGAGATTATCGGTTGTGCGGGAGTAACCAATATTGTTGAAAATATGGTGTTTTAAATACTTTATTACACATACAAAATAAAGCAAAGAAATTTAAATCTAAATTTTCATGCGTTCAAACCAGCGAGCATCTAGTTACACGTGCCTTACACGTACGATTCATCTACAAAATTTTCAACAATTTTCATGTTACACTTTGTTGGCCTGAGATATTGAAAATAATTATAATTCATCGGTAAATTATTATAATTATCAACTATGATTCATAACTATAATCCATTTGTGAATTATCATAATACATGATAAAATTTCATAATTATGTTATGAATTACAATAACAATTGACTTAATACCTTATTAAGTCAATTCACAGGTAACCTGCCTTACCACGTGATACATTTGTGTAATTCCCCTCCCAAATATTGCTGGTAGGAACAGCAGTGAAGTGGACAGTTATGTTGCTGAGCTTTTACCGTAATCATTATTCAGACGTATTAAAGCTATGGATTTGTAATATTGATCAGATGTATTAAAGCTATGGATTTGTAATATTGATCAGATGTATTAAAGCTATGGATATGTAATATTAATCAGATGTGTATTGAAGCCACGGATTTGTAATATTAATTAGATGTATTAAAGCTATGGATTTGTAATATTAATCAGATGTATTAAAGCTATGGATTTGAACGAATAATAAGCTGTATTAAAGCCATGGATTTGTAATGCGAAATTGATTTGTATTATAAATCAGATGTATTAAAGCTATTGATGTATAATGAGCTACTGATTTGTAATATTAATCAGGTGTATTAAAGCTATTGATGTATAATGAGCTACTGATTTGTAATATTAATCAGGTGTATTAAAGCTATTGATGTATAATGAGCTACTGATTTGTAATATTAATCAGATGTATTAAAGCTATTGATGTATAATGAGCTACTGATTTGTAATATTAATCAGGTGTATTAAAGCCATGGATTTGTAATGAGCTATTGATTTGTAATATTAATCAGATGTTTTAAAGCTATTGTTTTGTGACCTTTTGCCTACCGATTATATGTTCGCAGGTAATTTTTATTTCTCAAAATTGGTAAAGAATAGTTTTGCAATCTGATTACTGGCAGATTTTACAGGCAAAGATTTTGAACACAACACTACTTAAAGATGAGTAAGATACGAAAATGTCCAAATTTTCACATAGCGTTAAACTTTTTTTTGAAACAGTAAGTCGATCTTCTAGTTTTATTCAGGAAAATACCAGTTTAATTTTTTGTGATCAATTTAGTGGTTCCTGGTCGCAGAACGTTCAATTAGTAATTACCGTCATCATTGTCAGTGTTTTGTGTTAGAATCAGAGAAGACGGAAGTCACTTGTGACGTCCAGCTAGATGAAAAAAATAGACTTTAAAAGGGGTGGTGGGAAGCAACAAAAGGAATTTACTCGAAAGGTACTCCGAACTACCAAATTTATTTACTCACTAAGACATTATAATTTTTTAGCATTGAAATTTTCCTCGTTAAATACAAAACACAGAGACTGAATTTTTGCCTTGAACGTTCAAAGTTTAATTGATTTGTACTCTAGAGCAGGAAGTTAGTCGAATTTTTGCACGTGCATGTCCCTGACCTGCAGTGCGCGAAAGTCGAAGGAATTTTCAGAGTGTTTGGTTCACAAACATGTCTCACTTCGTGCTAAACTTCGACACTCATTCATTACTTGAGGTTTGATTTTCACGGTCTGTTTTGGGAGGCAGAAGTGCTTCATACACTGTGTTTTAAATGTAATAAAAGTCGATAGTCTAGTAAATTATTTGTTTATTAGCAAAAAAATGTAACAATCTACCTGCAGCGTTGATCTAAATTTAAAAAACCTTTTATTCAATGTAAAAAATACCCGTTCCAAATCTTTTGAAATTCGATTTATTTTCACACGGCATTCGCCTTCGAAAAGGAGTAATTTGTCAATGTTATGCGATGAAAAATTTGAGGAAGCGATGAAACTTTAACAAGAAAATGTTTTTCGCAAAAAGTTTCCGGCAGATGGCGCAGACCTGAGGTTCAATTAAAAAATAACTTTAACTGTTTGAGGGGCCGAGGCAGCAGTGAAGCGAGCGACAGTCGGGAGTTAACTGCGGTAACAGTGGGGGGTAAAAATAGGTGCTTGGCAGCTAAATTTAGAAACTTTACTTCTCTTACTGAGCTGATTACAAAATTAACTCCTTATTAAGTAAATATTAATGCAATTTTTTATGAATACCTAAAACACAAATTGTTGAAAAAATGAGTGTGTGAGGTGATGTTCAAAATTTATTTCACAAAATATAAAGTACGATCGCCTGATTATATTTTCGGTGTACATGAGAAGAAAAATGCCAAGCTAAAAATTATTTTCTCAGTCAATTCATTTATCGTTCGTAGTTTGATGAAAGTTTTTCAATTGCAATTTTCAATTATGGTTTTATCAATTCGTATTTATAAATTAACTTTGAATGCAGTTGATCAAAATTTGGAAACATCAAGTTACGAATAAGTTAAACAAAATAGATATTTTGGAAATTTCTGTGACAAAAATTACGTTAATGTTCCAAAATGTTTATATTTATTTTCTTATTAGCGATGCAAGTTATTATTTTAGCAAACTATGTTTTTTAATTCGCAGAAAATTTATTGAAATACATTTAGGGTGAGATTTCAGTAATTTTTATCTATTTATATGATTGCTCCGAACATTCTTACAATTAATTTAGAAAACCTATATTCACTTACTTTATAATGCTCATTTTGTAGTAATTTTCAAAAAGGGCAATTCTTTTGATGGCTGCAAGCAATTTCATTGATTGCTGCAAGTTGTTTTATTGATTACTGCCAGAAATAATGTTGATTACTGCAAGTAACTCTGCTGATTGATGAAAATAATTCTATGAACTGCTGCTTATAATTCTGTTGATTGCTGCTAGTAATTCTGCTGATGGCAGCAAGCAATTCTGTTGATTGCTGCAAGTTATTTTATTGATTGCTGCCAGTAAAAATAAAGTTGATTGCTGCAAGTAACTCTGCTGATTGATGAAAATAATTTTATTGATTGCTGCCAGTATTTCTGTTGAATGCGGCAAGTCTATTTCCATTGAGCGCTGCAAGCTGGAAGACGGATATTTTCACCACGCAAAATATCCTCCGACCAAACCTCCGAATTCTCTCAAACTGCGCAATTTTGTGAAGGTTCATAATGATATGAGAATGTTAAGGCAACATTGTTGGTTAAAAGTCGATTTCAAATAATAAAATTTTCATGAAAATCCTCACCTAAATTGTTAAATTAATATGCTCGAATTATAATGCTTATAATTCGGTGATTATTAAATGTCGTAATTGCTTTGAATATTAGTCTCGATTTCAAATAACTTTTGAACAACCTGGATGTTTTAAAATTAGATCAACTTCGAAATGAACTACCCCATCTAAAAATATTAGGAGTATAATCTCATTGTGAAATCCCCGACAGTTATTTGGAAGGCGCATGTGAGCTCATATGAAAATATACATGATAAAATACATGCCCATGTATGCATGATAATTGAAAGACGTTAGAATGTGTTATCCGTGAAAATGATGGCACTAATTAAGATTAATTAAATGAAGATTAAGTAATTAATTTTGAAGATTAAAACTACTTGCTCGTATACAATCATATCATTAGGAAATTGATCACAAATCAAAGAGTTAACAAAGAGATTTTTGAAATTTCAGGTTTTTCCTAGAGTGAACGTACGGTAAAATGAGCACGTACGACTTTAATCCGTTTGCGCTCAATGTATAGGACAGAGTGATTTGAGTTCCGACACATCATTGCTTAGAAGTGAGCAGCAATGATGGATTTCGTTAAAAAAACATCCCTTGTGGCCCAGGTGTTCATTTCGGTGACGGTGAGCACTTTGGCTATTTTCTTGCCGAAATCAAGACTAAAAGCGTTTCTGCAGTTGGACTTCGTAGACAGGCCAGAATATTTCAAGATTCCAGAGGGAGCTATAACCTCTCCTGCCAACCACTGGCAGCGTCTTATTTTTTTCATTCGATGGTGAGTTGTGATGGACTAAGAATTCTCGAGTTAGCATTTTGTGAGTGATGGTGAAATATGACTTCGTTCTGAGAACTGGGCTGTAGGTGTTGGACAACATTTCTTGTGTCAATTAAAGGGTGATGTTACGTCTGACGGTTCACACGCTTTGTCCTCTGAGAAAAATAGAATACATTTTGTTCTGGTGTTCGAGTTACGGGATTTTCAGTTGTGGTATTTTTCAAATGTGCTTTCAAAAATATTTGGGCGTGGCTAATTTTTCCCTAAATTTTAGGTTCATCATAACTCAACAGTAAGTTTACTGAGCTACGACGGGCTTAAATCGATACTTCACATACAATTGAAAAAAATTTCTTTCGATTTCCAGTCAGAATTTACTAAATTTAACTCAGGTTGTCCAGTGGTGGTCATCAACGTCCACCCTATAAGACAACAGCCGACAATTATTCCATTGAACTCTTCAGCATATTTCCTACTTTAAATTTTGCTCACAAGTAAACTTTCAAGCAAACATTCGTAAAAGTTCTTTATTTGTTTGCAGCGTGCTAGCAGAGCACGACATCAAGACTAAAGTAGGGGGTCTAGCGCCCGACCCTCTGGTAGTGGAGTTGGAGAGCGGCCACGAGCGTCGTCTGCTAGACTTGGCGAAGAGTGGCCGTCCTCTTGTACTCAACTTCGGCTCCTGTTCCTGACCTCCGTACGTTGCCGGGCTGACCAAGTATAAACAGGTGAGAACTCTTTTATATTTTTGCAGTTATTACTCGGCTAATCAATGATTCCTATCAATGTCCTCACTTTTTGTTTTAGTCCAAAGAAAAATGAACTTCATTCAATGAAATTTACTCGGTCATTTCACGAAAATGTGAATCATAGATTTAATTGTTTTATAGGCTATTAAAAGCGATAAGAGTTAAGAAATCAAACTTTCCATCAAAATTGATAATTCATTCGAATATATATATTCAGTAGCTAATTTAGTTTTGAAAGTTTTTGCCTTGCAGGCTCATATGTTAGATCAAATCTCTCACTGGTTTCACAAATCCCAAAGAATTTTTCCCAGCTATTTAGCAGCTGACTACTTGTATGCATCCGGTAAGAAAAATAATCCTAACTTACACTAAGGATCAACATTAAAATTACATTATTCAGATAGATTTTTATGTTAAAAAATGTGTGACGCGCCTATAAACTTGAGACTAAACCATCAGATCACCAATGCAACCTAGTGAACTCTAAGAGGAGCACAGCGGACTAAAATATCCACATTTAAAAACAATGGACTCACATACATACGTTGAAGTATTTAAAACCGTGCTCATCGAGCGTGATTGAAATTGTGTTTCCAGCTCGTCGCAGAGTTTGAGGCAGTGGCGGATTTTACGTTAGTGTACATCGATGAGGCTCATCCCACGGACGGCTTCAGCTTCGTTGGCATTCCGAAGATCCCCAGTCACAGGTAATGCTGATAAAGCTGTGGCCTGACTATCAGAGATACTCAATACCAGCTCAAGCTGCGGCCTGACCATCAGAGATTCTCATTACCAGCTCAAGCTGTGGCCTGACCATCAAAGATACTCATTACCAGCTCAAGCTGTGGCCGGACCATCAGAGATACTCATTACCAGCTCAAGCTGTGGCCTGACCATCAGAGGTACTCATTACCAGCTCAAGCTGTGGCCTGACCATCAAAGATACTCAATACCAGCTCAAGCTGTGGCCTGACCATCAGAGATTCTCATTACCAGCTCAAGCTGTGGCCTGACCATCAAAGATACTCATTACCAGCTCAAGCTGTGGCCGGACCATCAAAGATACTCATTACCAGCTCAAGCTGTGGCCTGACCATCAAAGATACTCATTACCAGCTCAAGCTGTGGCCTGACCATCAAAGATACTCATTACCAGCTCAAGCTGTGGCCTGACCATCAAAGATTCCAGTCACAGGTAATACAGCTCAAGCAGCAGCCTGACCATTTCCTTCACTACAGACCTGACTAATGTACAGTAGTTCTTCGAAGTATCCGACATGTTCTTGTGTGAATCTTAACTTATAGGGATAGAAATTAGTCCTAGTTATTCAGACAATAGACAATTTTTTATTATTTGGATTTACTTTTACTCACATGAGTTAAAGTTATCATTCGATATTCAAATAAATCGTGTAGAGACTGGAGCACTTCTACTCTTGCACTTGAAGTTTCTTGGTTCAAAATGGTTTGTTATAGAATTTCTTATGCAGTTTTAGATCTGAAATGATAACTCTCATAGGCGCTGGCCTCTACTTGAAAGTGATCAGCTATATTAATTCTACTTGAATTACATTTTTCAACTATGTGGTATTGAGCGCTATTTCAAGCTATTGGGGTAAATGATTTCCTTATCATCGTTCCCAATAGCAAGTTTGGTTCACTTGTATAAATCCCGGCTGCGGGATGAAAGCATCGAACCCTTAATTTTTGAAAATTTTGGTGAATGCCCTTAGTAAACTCCTTTCAAACTTCCACCAGGAACGTTAAATACCATTAACCTTTTAATTTACGGAAGACTTCGCACTTTTTTATGCTTCCATCAGAAACGTCAAAGTCCATCAACTATTCATTTTCCTGAAGAGTTTTTATTCAGTATTTTCATAAGGTACGTCAGAGGTCATTAAATCTCATTTTTTTCCGAAAGACTCTGCGTCATCAATGGTACTAACTGAAATGTCAAAAACCAATAAATATTTTAATAGAAATTTCCTCGCCATTCAAAACTTCCTTGTAAAACATTGTGTTTTTCGGAAAACTCTCAATAATTTTTGTGTATCCTTCATGAACTTCTATCACAATTAAACTTTTATCCTTTGGCAGACTCTCTGTACATTGAATACTTCCATGAGGAACCCTTTATTTTTCCGAAGACTCTCTGCATTTTTACGCCTCCTTTAGGAACGTCAAAGGCCATTAACCTTTTATTTTTCGGCAGATTCTCTGTACTTTCAATTCTTCCATGAAGAACTTTTTTTCGAAGTCTCTCTGTACATTCAACTCTTACGAGAGTAACCTTTATACTTTGAAAGACTCCACATTTTTACGTCTCCACCAGAAACGTCAAATTCCACCAACCTTTTATTCTCCAGAAGACTCTCAGTACATCCAATAGCTTCATGAAGAACCTTTTATATTCCATTTTAATTTATTTTATTATTTTCCATTCTTTTTTCAGTACATTCAATACTTTCACGAGGATCCTCTTACATTTTGGGAGACTCTCCTCTTTTTCTCCCTGTTTTACGCCTCCTTCATGAACGTCAAATTCCACCAACCTTTTAATCGTTGGAAGACTCTCAGTACATTCAACACTCATATATTTCGTGATGTTTATATATCGCTACTTTTATATTTTGTGATATTTATGCTTCAATACTTTCATGTTTCAAACCACTAGCATTTCAGAAAACTCCCCTCATTTTTCACGCCTCCTCCAGGCACGTCGAAGACCGGTTGGCAGCTGCGCGCTACTTGGTGGAGCTGGAGCCCCTGGCGTGCCCGCTGGTGGTGGACAGCGCGGAGGGGCCCGCGCGTGCCGCGTACACCGCGATGCCAGAGCGGCTCTTCGTCGTCCTGGACGGCCGCATCGTCTACCACGGCGGGCCGGGGCCGTTGGAGTACAAAGCAAGTTTTAGTGAAATAGCTTTTACCACGCGTTCTACTAAACATTACAATTGCGGTACAAAGAGAGTTTTCCAGCAAACTAACACTAGCATTGACCATGCGTTCTACTAAACATTACTGGCAAAACATTCGTTCAAAGTAACATTTCTAGCAGTAATATTTCACAGCGGACAGGAACCATTGCAGTACAAAGCAAGTTCTAGTAAACCAGCACTAGCATTTCCCATGTGTTCTACTAAATATTACTAGCACTAACGTTTCACATTACTGGTAATTTACATTACTGGAACTGGTGCCCTGCGTTTCTACTGAACATGATTGGTGCTAGGATTTGCCATAAATTTCGTTGAACTTTAGTTCCTGATTTTGACGTAACCTTTCTGGGTTTGTCCACGACCAGCTCAAACATTCAATTAAAATAGCACTAATGCTAGTCATATTCAACTAACGTGAAGTGTTTTGAATTTGAGCTTTGTCCACGATATAGAGTGCAAAACGCCTCGTTCACTCATACCTACAAAAATTTCGTCACTGACGTACAGATCATAAAAATATGCAAAATATTTCAAGCTAATTTAACAAATTTTCTATTAGTTGCTTTTCCAGTTGTTTTTCATTCAAAAACTGCTGGAGATTTGGGTGCAAAATGTTCCCCTAAATAGTAATAACCACAGGACGCAACTTAATTTTGAAAAGTTTTCTATTATACGTATTTTCTTGCAAATAATATGATTAACACAAAACTCTATCAACAGATGGAAGAAGTGGAGCAGTGGTTGACTGTCTGGAAACGCTCACAGCCTTAAGACGTCCGCAATGTCGAAAGTGTTTTGGGATGGAATTCCGAAATATGCGATCAAGAATTCGGTGAAATAAAATATTCAGCACACCAGTTCCAATTTCATGGCAGATCCACTTATTTTGATGAACAAAACCTATGTCGTTAATAGCTTTGTGCAAATAGAAAGAGGTGGCTCCTTTCATTTTAGCATTCTTAACACGTTTCCTGCGAAGGGACCCACCGGTGGTCACTGAGGGGATTTACATAATGCTGCTGACCGACTTGCAGTCATAAATAAACTTATAAATAAAGACACGATCCAATCAATGTTTAATATTTAAAAAAATGCATACTACTATTGACTTTAAATTTGAATTGAAAATTGAAAATCAGTTTAACCCATCGCAGGAAACGTGTTAAGTTTCCTTCACTCCATCTCGCTCATGGCTTAGTGCAGGTAGAACGAACTGGTTGCTCTCACTTGAGTTTTCTTAGCTTTGACAAATTCAGTTTCGAGTTGACTGACGCAAGACGCAGCTCCATAACAACCATGACGACTTCTTTACTAAAGCGCTCGCGCAGTTCTGAGTCTGAAGATCTTTCGTATTGAGCTGCGTCTTGCCTTCAGTGGGCACGAAATGAATTTTCGTTCAAGTGAATAGAAAACTGAATGTGGCAAACGAAAACGAGCCGAGTGGCTCATTCTTGGGGTAACTGCTCAAATCTTTCTCATTGATGTTTAAAAACTACGTAAAAACTGTGTGAAACTTCATGAGTTGAATTCTTGGTGAGACTATATTTCCTTCGATGTTTACTTAACCTAATCAACGATGTAGGTGGTTGAAAAAATGTTTATTAACGGTGAAGGCAGTTGAAAAAATTTACCTTAAGACATTCTGAACACTGAACATATAGCTCAGCTAATAATCTGGAAATAATATAGATAAAATCCGCTCTCTACATTAAAATCAAACCAATGAAAATGGTTTAGTGATCGATGAAATAAGGAAAATTCAACTCTGAGCATTCATAAAATTCACAAATATCATCAAGAACTGGAACAAGCAGAGCAAGAGTGATTCATGTTCAAATTGCACACGTGGCTCAAGCTACCCCATGTCACCAGCTGAAAAATACATAAACCAAGGAGTAGATTAGAAAGTAGCAACTTCAGAATGAATTTAAGCTTTCATTGATTAAATTGATGCAGTAAATATTTGACCTGGGGATTTAAATTTGGCTTTTTAGGCTTGAGGAATTGATCCACAATAAATATGTAAGCCTGAGGGTTTTAGTCACAATTTTTGTAAGCCTGTAAATTATATTTACACCCTGTGAATTGCCATAAAGAATTTATTCAGATATTTTGTTGGCTTTAGGATTTCATTCACAATTTTGTAGGCTTCAGGATTTAATTTACCATTTTTGTAGGCCGGAGAATTTTATTAAGAATTAGGGAGAAGTGCTGAGTGTCGGTGTGTATAATACAGGAGCATTAGTTTTTTTTTGAGAAACCTAAGACAGATTCGGTACCACGAACTTTGAGAAAACCCCATTTTCCCCACAATTTCAAAGTTCAATTGACTTCATTCTTCTATTGCAAGTGGTAAAAATATTTTTATAATGAATCACTGTACTTTTATCTGTTCCTTTCTCAGCCTCAATTTTTCTTCTTTCATTTGAGATGTTCCTGTTATTTTTCAAACGAAAAATAAGACGAGCAATTTTTTTTTGAGATATTGCAATAGTTTTTCTGATAGTAAAACAAAACAGATCGCTTTTTATGAGATGTTGCTGTGATTTTCCTATTAAAATATGCATTTTTTTACGATATTACAAATGTTGCTTTAATTCTCCTAATAAAAACAAGATAGTTCTTACATCAATAAAGTGTAATTGTACGAAATGATTTCGTACGCGAATTCCAAGATGGAGCCAAAGCAAGACATCGGAGACCAGTTTTTCATTAATTTCGAACCCAGGCATAGTTAGGCAAGAGGCAAGAATTTAAACAGTAAGCTGTGCATTAGAGCCCCAGTTGACACTACTAAATAGCTCTAGTAAACACCACTAAATAGCTCAGTAAACACCAGTAAATTGCCCAGTAAGCTCCAGCAAATGGCTCCAATAGACACCAGTAAATAGCGCGGGAGACACCAGTGGCGTCGTAGCCCTAGGTGCCAGAATAACATTTATTGCGAACAAGATCATTCAACTTACATTCTTCCATAAAGACGGCACAACATCTGCGAGCTCAGTTGGGCTGCCAATTTTTTTCGAAAAGCATCTCACACTGAATGACTTGTGTCAAAAAAATTTCGGTCTTGTAGCCTTGGTGACACGGATGATGCTGCTCGACCTTCACTTTTGAGACAGTTTTTTGTCGCCCAGTTCCCGTGCATGTTATTAATCTTGATAAAAAGCAGTATTAATGTGAGACAATTTTCTTCTTTTATTACCATGAATTACCATTTTTAATTCCATCACCCTCAAATCAATTCATATCTTCTAAAATTCATACCTCCGAAGGATTATTATATTTTTTGAGTTAGTATGAGCTGCACTACACCACAAAAAATGTGTTCCCAAGGAAAGAAAGAGGAAAGCACCATTTAGTGTGGAATTAAGGGAATGGGAAATCTATGTACAAATTTGTCTCCACACAGAATTGCTTGTTCGTTCAAACAGCAAGATTGAAATTCAGAATTTTGTTAAACAAGAACAAAGGTAAAGAAACAGGGACGGGAAAAAAAGAACAGTAAACCTATAAAAAGATGATCCTCAAAAAACAAAACACGCTTTTCTATTTCAGCAAAAGGGAAGCCTACCGAACCTTACGCTCGCGACCTGATATCTTTCCGTTAGGTGCGCTAATTCCAATTAATACAATGGTAATATCCTCGCGAGAAATAACTCCCGAGGGGTTAATAATCAATAGTTTTGTGTTAAATCGGTTTGTCTACCTTGGGTGTTTATATCCAAATACTTCCCCCATATCCAATAGATTTTGTCGCTGAGATTTTAGTTTAAAAGGGTTTCTCTCCGAAAGGTTTTGTCCATTGGGATTTTTCACAGGAGTTTTTACGCACGGGTTCTGAAGCCATGAAAATTTTATCAAGTGAAGTTATTTTTCACAATCAGAATAACCAAAATTCACAGAGAAAAGTAGATGATTATCGACAACGAACGCTATTAACAACACTGGCAGTAAAATCATGCAATTGATACACGTTCATTCTTAGAAAATCTTTCCCAAGAAGAAAAGTGAATCGCAATCAATCGAAGAAATTAAGCGAACACCTGCATTCCCGTCAGCGATATTGCCTTGCAGTCACGCTGAACAACCTTCCGAGAAAGTGTTAACCTTAGCTCAATGGACTCACTTCGCGGTTGGTAGCCGCGCGAGAAGGGTGTGGTGATGTGGTGGTCTTTGTTAGTCACGTGACTCGGTGCCGATCAGAGAACTATGAGTGTTGATCAGTGATTGTTGCCATTTTGAAATTGAAAAAGTAGTTTTGTGCAATGTGACAAGTACGAGAATAGCTTTGTACTTACTAAAACTGTACGTTTGTGTTTACTGAGATTACTTTATGTAATACCAATAACTTTAATTATAAATATAATTTAACGATTGAGTGTGCTTAATTCGAAAAAAGATGAATTATTTAATAAACCTCATTTGAAAAGAAGAAAGAATTGCTTGAAGCATGAATAAAATATTTCGGTTGAATGAGAATTCAATTGAGACAAATGCTGTCATTTGATGGCTCCATCGATTGGTCATTAACATTTTAATATGTTGTGGATCCGGTTTGATGAATGTATAAAAATTTTGCGCGGAAACATTGCTTTTGTGAAACTTATATTCTTGCCTCAAATTTATAAGTACATGTTATAAGTACATGTTACATAATTTTCAAAGCGACACAATCTATTAAGTATTACATTTACATCTTGAATCAACATGTATATGACATCAACTTTACGTGTTGTTTAAAATAAATCAATTATTCATTATAAAACTGAAAAAAAATTCATTTCTTATATATTAATTCAATAGAAAAAAGCAATAATTTTGAATTAATTCATTGAAAAATATTCATTTATGTTTATTAATGCAACAAAATGAAATTTTAACTCACACACTCTGTGGGCACATAAATTGAGTCTTTTCTAGTCTAAGGCGGCCCATAGACAATCAATTTTATTGTCAATATTTATCATTGTTAATTATATTGACAATAAAATTGATCGTCTAAGGGCTGCTTTAGAGGGCAAAAAAAATCATCAATATATTTAGTCAATGATATTGACAATTAAATTGATCGTCTATGGGCCGTTTTACGTAAGATTCAAGCGTTTTCTTTGCGCAGGGTGCGGCAGTCAATCCTGCATTTTTAAGCCTTTTTAGCCTTCTCGAAATGCAGGATTGATTGTCTCACCCTGTATTTTTTTCTAGTGCTATTATTGAGGCTTGTGTTTGAATGGGATATATAAGCATGTTGGCTGCTGTGTGACCCACCGGTGGCCACAAACTCAATTCTTGTATGATCTTGATGAAACTCACGTGAAGGCATGTTTCAATCATTTTTTTATTGTTTTGAATGTTGAAAATTGAAGTTGAGTGTAATTTGAGTTGAATATTGAACTTTAGTTTGAAGCATCGCAGCTAAAGTGTTAAAATGTTTTTAAGCAATTCAAGCAATTTATTTACCACAAACGAAAACTAAATGAGGGGTTTCTCGGGAGTTAGCCCCGTTGGTTATAATAACTAAACCTGCCGCTAGGTGGCGCCACGT
>JACJUY010001411.1:101859-140077 GCA_014220935.1 Platorchestia sp. MABIK | reverse complement strand
AATTTCTTCACAAAATAACATGCTAATAACCTATTTGTTATCATTATTGATCGCAATTAGGATGCCGATTTAGATTTTGAGGTATGATAGAAATGGTTCACAAACTCATATTTCTGAAATGCCATAGTGTTTGGTCATAATAAAATTCCCTGATATTCTACCCTACTGTGAAGGGATCTGACAATCCTACTACTAGTGTCTACTAGTTTCCACTCAGTTTATTTTTTCCACATGATAAAGTGTTGTCCTCATAGTTGAAAGATGTCAAGAAAATGTTTTTGCCCAACATTCGTTGGAGTCTATTTAGGACGGGGTACCTTAGGAATTTAGGTAATTTTTTGCAGTAATGCTTTGGTTGCTCCATTTACTATTATGTATTTTAAGTATTAAGAAACTTGGAGTTTTTTTTTAACTTTTGGTATTGCGTATACTATTGACTCAAATTACCCATTATAGGCCGATTACTTACATCTGGGCATTTGAACAACATTCAGTATGTGAAAAATAGGTAGTCAATTTTTGCTGTTGAAGGTAGTAAAAAGTATTAAAATTTGGAAATGAAATATCAGTAGACACCCTGCTTGCGCTTGGTTCTAATTTGTGTATTTTTATCTTGCAGACCGCTCTTGCTCGGGCCTCAACTATCTTGAGGGCCCAGCAGAGAATTGCCAACAGGAAGCCTATGCTCTACAAGAAGAAGGCCAAGAAAGCCAAGAAGGCAAAGAAGGACAAGAAGACGAAAAAGGCTGCTGTGTCCAAGTAATTGCTAAATAAATGCGATGGAAAAGTTGTTCGTTTCTTTTCTGATGAATATCAACGAACTAGAACGCTAGTTATAGGACTTTGATTATTCCGTAGCAGATAAATCAAACGCAAATGCGTCTTTTTTTCTCAGACCATTGTGGGACTTGATGTTGTTGGAAAAATTAACTTGATAGATTGATACTAAATTTCGAGTCGGTACTTCAGTAGTTTTAATGAAATTTGTCCAAAATATCACGTGAGAGCATTCTTACCATTGACAAAATTAACGTGTGTCGTTAACTTTGTTGATACAAATCTAATATCATCGCACCACCATCATTGTTTTTCAGACGAGCTAAGGGCTTTGTGAATAAGTTATTCCTGAGCATTTTAATTACGCGAAAACGCTAGTTGTGATGAGAATATTTATTCTTCTTCGGAGCTCATTAGTTAAACTTGTATCGTCTAGGATTGATGCATATTTCAGCCAACGCCGCTGTACTGGCTCGGTGAAAGATTCTTGCGATTTTTTCACAACTATTTTTTTCAGGCGTTCATGGATGTTCAGTTTTTCTTAATTTTCCATGCTCTGATAGAAGTAGAAGAGATACTGATCAAGGATGAGTGAAAATGTACATAAAGCTCGGCATTTTAGGTTGGAACGTTTGTGATTAACCAAATTTTACGCGATTGTACTATTCAATTGTCATTTTACGACTTTCCGTGCGATTGATTATTTTCGAGGTCTCGTTCCAAACTAGTTTATTCGCAAAAATTTACTTGTGCATCAACAATTTTTGTTTCGCTGCAAATCCTAGCGTAGAGCCAATTGCATTGCAGTGAGACTTGATAGTTTTTTCCACAGCTAGCTAAGCTGGTAAAGTTAAGCAGTTAGCATTTAAATGAGATGAGATGAATGAGAAGACGAAGATTCGTCTGCGAAGTGAGTGGTTGTACGGTATGTCAAATTTCCCCAATAAATTAACAAGAACACGTGCTCTGTAACAATTTATTCAAAATTATACGCTCCAATATACATTATGATCCAAGATTGGACATGCAGAAGCAATTTACACAGTATCGAAATAAATAAAACAAAACTTTTTTCATATAGGAAATACTTTCTATACAAACATGCGAACTCGCAATTACTTTGCCAGAAAGCGAATTTATGATCAGCCTCAGTCAACCACGAGCTCTAGTTAGTGACCTTTCACTTTTTATCTAGAATAAGATACGAGCAAAACCGACACTACGCTTTAAAAAACTTGAATTCGTCAATATACGTAACGGAAGTAGAAGTTTGAAATTTCGGAAATCAAGAAGAATGAGAAACACTTGTTTATACAATGGCTTAAAAGTATGTACACCTAATTATGTTGAAAAAGTTAATGCATCTGTAAAGGACGAAACGTTATATCTGCGAGTTTTGTATTGTCGACAATCGCCTGAGTTTCACACATGCAGTACGCTTCCTAGAAAACTGCGAAAAATAATGGAACGATTCTGAATACTTATTAAGCCTAGGTAAAACATTTTATTTGGAATTCAACATAACGTAACTGTGAAACTTCTAGACTAACAGTAACTTAAGCACGAGAATTGCATAAAATCACTGAAGATCAACTTAAACCTCCTAGAAAGCTCCAAATTGAAGTTCCTTGAAATAAAATACTATTACAATCACGCAAGCTTAGGCACTCAAGGGGCAATTCACTTCGACTTCGTCATGTCAGCGTTTTTCCTCGCAACATCTTCGTGAAAAACATCGTTGTCAATACACCCGTTTGCGATAACTGCGTCTCCTTCTTTACGCGTGACTGAGGCCAGGACTGTGTCGGGAGCGTGCTTGGAGAAGCTGTTGCTCCTGTCAAAGTTTTCGCGTCCGCCAGCCGCGAGACCGACACACGCACTAGCGTTCGAGGCGAGCGAAGAAGTCGAGTTACGATGCTTGATGCTCGGGTGCGTGATGCTAAACACGATCCCAATACGTAGGAAGAAGCGCCGTAACACCGCGCGCAACTCGGGGGTCAGGTTGAAACACATGATCTCGCACAGGAATGGATAGTAATTCGAGGCATGAGCTTGGAACTGAAATAAACAGAAATATTAAAGATTAGATTAGTCGTTAGTTTTAGCCTTCCTACCCGCAGCAACAAATGCGATCCAAAGAGAGGAAGGCACCATTTAGTATGGAGTTAAAGAAACGCGGAATCTTCGCAGAGAGGGCGTAGAAACAGCAAGTTGTGAAAGAAGATTATGAAACAAGATCAAAGTTGAAGAAGAAAGGTGCTGAAAAACAGGACAGCAGTGAACCGAAAAAAGGTGGTCCTTAACATAACAAACACATTTTATTTAAACAAAAAGGAAGCCTACCTAACTCTCAGCTCGGGCCCTCACATTGTCCCCCTGGGAGTGCTAATTCCCATAGATACAATAATTGTATCCCCTTGAGGGGAAATATTAAAGGTTGTTTGAAGTGAAAATATAACAGTAACTGCTACGAATGATGTAGATGCAAAGAACTAAAACTTGTGCAACAATCACAGACGATTAAAAAAAAACTCGCGTAGAAAAGCGTGATCATGCTGAAGAAAGCAAGCTGCTTTTTAATTTCCTTTAGCTCATAATTCTTATAACACAGAGCGCCCAGCTTTCTTTGAGTGCGGTGGTTAGTTGCCTTTTATAGATAATAAATAGGCATTCTAATTACGCGTTGTAATCCTCTCAATATTCACACATCACATTGACTACTGACATTCGCTTCGGTAACAGAGTGAGGACCAGAGGACGAGCAAGTAGTCAGTTTAAGCCTACCTAACTGCAACCGCAGTGTTTTCAAAAGGATACGGTAGCATTTCGTATGGACTTGAAGGAATCCACAAGGAGCAATATATGCATGCACTCGATACAATATACTTCCATACCCTGAGCATAGAAACAGCGAGATTGAATGAAGTCTATGAAACAAGGTACAAGTCGAAGAAGGGAGTAATAGGAGCACAGAAAAGGAAACAAGTTACCAGGGAATAGAAAAATATGATTCGTAATGTAACAAAACAAAAAACTATCATAATTAAAAGAAAATAAAACTTGACCTTTAACTAAGGATCTCGCAACTGCCCCATAGGAGCGTTAATTCCCAGGGATAAAATAGTGGCATCCCTCTGAGGGAGGGCGTATTTGGGTAGCAAAACTGAAACCAAAACTAAATTACGTGTACAGTATACGTTTTCTTCCGGTCACTAATAACAAAAAGAGTAAAATAATGGAAAACAATATCTGATTACGAAGAATCATTAATAACGGAGTGTGGGAGAATGTCTGAAATGCAACACCGACCAATACACAGTCTTGTAAACAAGCTGTGACATAGGCGTGTAGAGGTCTCAACACCATGCTAGATACTATGAAAAAGAAGATAGATGTCCGTTATTGCGTACACAGGATACATAAGTTAAAAGTGTCGCTTCTATACCAAGACTTACGGCCTAATTACTATCAGTTTACTCCCTGCCGTGCTAACGTCAGTAGCTTCCTAAGCAAGGAAGTAGCTGAATAACTTTTATTCTCGTTCGTAGCTTTATATTCAACATCCGCACCGGATTTTTAAAAACCATTTGCACAATGATAGCGGTAACAAGCAGCGAAAATTCATCTGTCGACGTGACAATTTTAAATGCTATTCCTCTGGTTAAAATATTGAAGTTTGACCTTTATTTTTAAATAATCAAGGATTTAAATAATTAAGGATTTTGACCAATAAAACAGAACATAGTGAAGCCAAATCGACAGAACGTTCACTGGTAGCTGTGCCGTAACGAAAATGCAAGTTTGTTTGAAAATTTAGCCACAGAATACTAGCTAGGCATCTTATGCACATCGAATTTGATAGCTCAGTCAAAAAGTTTAACCAAACTCGGGACGAAAAAATAAAAACAAATGATAATTACGCGTCATCAAGATTCGCGCTTCAGAGGTGCTTACTTGTTCATGAGGCATTTTGTGAATGTTGGTCAAGAAGAGAAGCAGGAGACTAGACCACGCCTCGCGATGGCTCTCGGGCAGTGACAGGAAATACTCGAGGCCTGACCGACAGACGCCTATCAGCCGCTCCTGGACCTGGAAACAGTCATGAGTGCCACATTTGTTTTTGCTACGTTCTTCTAATGGCATAGAAGAACGGCAGCTTAAAACTCACAGTTTAGTGACCATATTTCATCTTCCGTCTTATAAATCGTGCAACAAACGACTCAAAGACTGGCAACGATTAAAAATAATGAGCTTGATTTTCACACGAATTTCGTGGAAATTTTACGAAAAAATTCGGCAAACTGCTACCTTTACATTCATCTCTCTATTAAGGGGACTAAAAATCAATCTTGTGAGAATTTTACACCATAACTGCGGTTCAAGTTCAGTGGTGTAAGAACAGAATTTATAATTCTGTTGTTACCAACCAACATAGCCCTACAGTTGCCAATTACTAAGCTGAATCAATTATACAAGTTTGGAACACAGCGTAGAACTGGATACAGTCGTGTGACAAGGCAAAATACACTAAAAGGATATTTACCATTGGTGATCTCTGATCAGTAACAGAGTCCTTTCTAGTCAAATTCATGAAAATCTGTACCATGTACCTCATTTCAGTGTGAGACAGTCAATGCAAAATAACCTCAAACTAAAAATTTCTTGAAAGCTTAGGGTTGTTTCATGATGATCTCACAGTCGGCCAAGATATTTACTGCATCATAACTTTAGTTTTCATTAATCCCAACTTCCCACTGAATTCTTCATTTCACAAACTAAATACGAAACATCTGCACCGCTTTCATCAAGGTTATGTGTTTCAACTCAAACGAATACCAAAAAAGGAAATATTATTAGTCGGAGTCACTAATTTTGAAGCCACATGATTGCCTTTTCGTTAATTTAGCGTTTCTATAGCGAAGCTCTAAGAAAGTTTCAAACAACACCTGATATCACAGTGAAAATAGTGGAATAGACTTACGTGGAGTTGAACCTGATTTCAGTCCAACAGTCTCTCGATATACCCTTCAGGTTCAAACAACGGCATCCCCACATACCTGAGGCCAATCTTGTTCCCTGCTGGAGTCGCCCAGCATCTTGAAGAGCACTCTCAGGGCACACGCTAAGGACTGCGTTTCTTGCTTCAGGAGGTTTGGTTTGACGCTTCCTTTGAAACCTTGAAAAAAAATTTCATCAGTGACTAGCGATCTTTGTTATACGAAGTCAACTAATAAAGCCGATCAAGTAGTACATACGAGCATGTTAAATAATCCTTGAGATATTAAATGAACTACATTAATTTTAAAATTTTCACTCAAAAGACGAAACGTTCTAGAAATTGTATTCAAAGGATTTTAATGAAAGTAAAACTATGATTCTGAAAGAAAGATGGGCGAATCAACAATATTTTTCAAGTTTTGTCAAAAAATTCATGTCAATTCTTGGTAACTATACAGCAAAATAATTTGACTGAAACAATCACATACTGCAGAACACGAGACAGCACAGTAGTGTCAGCCGTCTGAAAATTTAGAAATTCTAATGTTTGAGAAAGAAAACAACTTTAGTTCAAATACCTTCCCAACAAAACCAGGAAACATACTACCAAAAGCCAAGCCTGTCTAAATATATCTGCCTATACTTCATTAACATAAATATGCACGAAGCGCAAGCATTAAATGAGCTCACTGCGAAGCACACGAGTACTGACCAGCTTTCCAGAGCAAATTCCTCTGTTCGTGGTTGCTGTTGAAGGACTTAGCGAAGGAGTGTGAGGCCATGAGGCAGTCGAGCAGCGTGAAGAGCTGCTCAGAGCTGAGGTAGCGGTACATGCCCCTGTCCTCCGCTCCGCTGGGGGCACTCAAGCTCCCGGGGCTCACGTCATCGGGAGGCTGCACCAGCGCGTCATCGCTCGCCTGCATGCAAACACAAGCCAGCATCACATCAAAACTCAAGTATGTGTAGTAGTTGGCTTGTTCGTGTGCTCGTATTTCAATATAAGTGCGCGCTAACGATAGTGCTTTCAACAATGCGTTACTAGGGTTTTGTTTTCTTTGTTACTTATATTTAAATGCATTGTTAAAAATCAGATAAACGCAACAAAGGGAACGCATTTTTCGTGCTTTTCTCTCGATCATTTTGTTTCGATAATTGACATGGGTATTACGATACCCATGTTTGAATTTCAACTAAGGATCTTAATTTTAATATTTTAAAACCCAAAACCCAATGTTATACATTTCATGTATAAACTTTATTAGAAATAAACGGTTTTTCTTTCTCTCTTTCTAAAACTATTTCCATTGCAAAAATGTTCTTGTAGAGAAAAAGGAAAGGACCATCTAGTACATACTTGGGGATTAGTAGAATCTATGCACAAGTAGTGTTCCCATACACCCTGCACTTTAAAACAGTCAGCTAAGAAGGAAAAACAAAGAAAAGACGAAGATAAGATAAGGAAGATGAAACGAAAACTGAAAGAACCAAAATGGGCACAAAAGATAGAAGTCCCGACAGCCTATCCATAATTAAGGCAATCTAGCAGTATCTTCCTTCAAAAATGTGAAGTAATCATTTACTTCTTTGTGCAAACGATGCTAATTAGAATACTCTCATGAAACTTGCAGCCCTTCGATTGAAATCGAAAGTAGAGAGGGGACACTGTTTTAGAGATTAACATTTACCGCCATTAGTTGGAATCGAATTTTTTCCCCAAGTGAAAGCCTGTTTGTCAGAACAGTAGAACTGAACAGCTTCAAGCTCAAATTAACGCCACTGGACAGTACTCCTGTAGAACAATTAAATCTAACGTTACTTAAAACTACTTTTTACACGACTAATACCAACTAAACCAATTAGGTACTTGTTCCATTGGCAAGTATCTATGCTGATTCTACGCACAAAGTGTGTTCCCACAAAAGATCCTCTACGCATAGAAACAGTACGATGAACAGGTAGTTTTTGTTACTAAATAAATGTTAAAGGAGAAAGTATTAGGTTCCAAACCAAAAATTATGGCCCTCAACAAAACAAAATATTATCGTTTCAACAAAAAGAAGATATTTCAAACTCTCAGCTCGTAACCTCATATTTTCCCCTGTGAGGGCTGATTCCCATAGATCTAATAGTTGCATCTCCTCAGAGAGGTTTCGTCTATTGTTTTGGCAGTTCAAGGGTGGATAACAGATGCGATAAAATATCGCTTTTCGATCTTCTAAAAACTATGGAAACACTGATATGTTTTTGTAAATGACAATGTTTATCACAAATCAAAATTACAGGCTTGTAAAATGCATAATTATGATCATCTTCGAACCTTTGGTCCGTCAAATTTTGGTCATAGCTGCAATTATAGAATGACTGAAATTTTTACAAATTTTATGGTTTCAAGAGCACTCTCACGCTCTTTAGATTTGTCTCCAAGTCCCGAAACTGTTTTGAAAAAATTCACTCATACATCGGAGCTTGACACAAACATTACTTATTATAGCTAGACATTCTTCGTTCACGCTCCCCATGCTTCATAATGAACTCATAACTTTTCACAATCCTACTTGAGACCTAATCTTCCACAAATGCACAATAATGAAATTTACACGATAAAATTTTTATACTCCTTAAATAGCATCATTATTTTTGCAATCCTGTTAAAATGAATCAAATTAACCGGTCAGATCAACTTCTAGAAATGCATATTTGCCATAGTACACAGAAGCTACTCCAGTAATGCTTGTATTGGCTGAAATAAACTTCAGTGGTAATAACCGCGCATCTGATAAGTTGACCGAGTTCGTGTTTGTTACCTGAGCGAGTGCGAGGTTGTGCTGGTCCTCTTTCTTGCTGGTGGTGGGGTAGAATACGATGTTGTCAATGCACTGGATGAGCTCGAGCTGTACCACGCACCGGATCAGCAGGCCTGAGAACTCGCGACTCTCACGACTTGCCAGGCTCGCCTGGATCCCAAGTAATGACAATCAAAACTTTGCACCGGAAGGCCAGAGGCTAGGAAACTGAACTAATGCTTGTATTGGAATTGATTACAATACTACACCAATAAATAGAGCAAGCTAAATAGCATAATTTTAAAAATTCTAGTAATAATTCAGGAACCAAGTCACACAACTAATGCTATAGATACCCAATCTTCTTAGCGCAACACTAAGTGGACAAAATAACACCACTCACAGTAAGGACCAAGGACATGTCAGAGTTTACTTTAGGGATCGCCATGCACTCTACATAGCTGGTAGAAATTAAAAGTGAGAACACTTCAGCAAGACGACGTCAGTCAGGCACACGAGAAAAAAATAAGGAAAAATAACCGTTGAAACCACCTTGAGTAGTTTCAATCTCAGACCTTGAGTTAGGGTATTTGCTGCGCGTAGTCACGCTACCTCTGAAAAGCAACCAGTCCTTTTTGGATGCATTTACGATCGTCAGGATGAACCAACGAAATGATAAGAAGAGCCTCATCTATGGCCAATGAACAAGAAGTCTAGTATAATAACAGATGATTCCTTGAGCGCACTAATTTTTGAGAAGCTAACACGTGATGTTAAAGTAACTATGCTATACTCTTTACGCAAAGTAATACTTCGCAGACTTCTTTAGGACACTAGCAGGTCGAAATAAATCACGAGCTAAAAACTCCAGGATATATGCGAAAAGAGTAGTGCACTATTTAAACGAACACTTTGAAATTTGATGGGCGGAATCAATTTAGTAAGGAGTTTGACGAGAATTTATTTGGGCAAAAAATATTTTGCTATAGAAAACGAGACACGTCACAAAACGTAGGAAGGTGGTAAATTAAGCCGAGGCAAAATTTGAAGCCAGTCTCATGCGCTGGAAAAACCGTGATTTTAAAACTAGATTATATAAAAACAAAGGGTTTTTCAAGAGCTTCTTCACTCAAGCATCAATTCTATTCTAGATAAGCTCTGCAATTCAAGTCAAGCATAAAAACATCAGTGCGCTACTTTACACTGAAATTTAGGCTGCAAATGACACACACTTGTTTCAAGAAGTATTTTAAATGCAAGACATGAAACTCAAAGAAACGTCTGTCGCAAGCAGCCATAATATAGTACTCGCAGCCTTGAAAGAAAACTACTCTACTCCAAGAATCGGTTTAAATACGATTATGCATGCTCAACACAAGTTTATTTAATTATTTTTTTAGTAAAATATATTGCTGGCGACAAACCAGAAAGGAAACAATAGGTTTTTCGCATTCATGAGTAAATACAACAACAAAAACCAAGTTGGACACACAACAAGCGTATTGGCAGACGCAAGTCCGTAAACTTTATACTGATACTTCGCTCACAAAGGTATTTCAACAATTAAGTTGCACAATCAACACAGGGTAATGTCAATAGTCAATATTAAAATTTTTTGCAGTCAAAAACCTTGACATAAATAAACGTCAAACACTCGTACCTAACCAAACTTGATGAACAAAGGCACATATTTAATTCAACTGCTCAAGTCCTATGGGGTCAAAACTGTAATTTTATATTCAATGGTTGCAAATACCTAAAGAACTATTGCACACATAGTGCCAGCAATGACAGTCTTGAACTGATCGATGGATTGACAAGCATCAACGACACAATGAAATGTGCCAATGCATCATGATTTCAATCTGTAATGAACATCTGCTTAGCTTCAAATCATTTTGAAGCATGGATGCTTTTAGATAGACCGGCCCCCAGCATGCGATGAGCAACAGCATCAGAAAGACTACAGAGAGACTCGGGGAGTTACGACAAGGAGAAAAGCAACGAAAGAATACCTTCATCCTGGCAGCTGTGCTGCCATAATCCGGCTGGGTTAGCATTTCTCGTGTGAGTGGCTAAATGCGAGCAAGAAATAAACCATGGCTCAAAATAACTACTGGGTAAATTCCACATTCAGTTATTCAATCACGGGAGAAAAAATTGTTAGTAGGATACACGAGAATTTTAGTGGACTATTGTAGTGGCTGGAGACCATTGGTCGATGACGTGTCACAATCGGAAGCACATAAACATTTTACCTTAATGAAATGATGCTAACTGTGCCATTAAAGAAGAAAAAACAAGAAAATGTGTACACCATTAATATAAACGAGTCACTACCTTAAAAATGAATCAATTTTTCGGCAATACAAAGAGCAATTAGCGTAACAACGGGCGCTCAATCATGTGTCTTAGAACTTCTAACAATTCATCCTTTGTCAATGTGAATTACGACAAGATGAAAACGCACGGTTTTGTCAAAAAAAGAACACAGTGGAAAAAAGACGTGAGGTCAAGATAGTGATTATAGCAATCGCATACATCGTGAATAACGGGCCTTTGTTATTCAAAGAATAGGCTCAGCATAGTATTTTAATAAGTTTATTACGATAAGTTCAACTCATGTTCAATATCCAACTCAAATGTAAAGTCAATAGTTGTTAAGAAATTTATAAATAGCAAACATTAACTGGGTATATTAAAAACCATTAATTTAATTAAAAATTTTCCAAACTACGCATCGATGGGTCGTTTCACAGATGGAAAAACATGAGCACAACCCAACGGCGGGTCGTGTCGCAAGCAACGTCGTTGAAGGCTTTTAAGCTATCTGGTATGCTTCAAATCTCTTCGTAGAAGATATTCTCCAATAGGGGCCTAAGGCGAAATACACAGAAAATTAACTGGAATAAGTTTAAGTAAGCAGGAATATTTGTTAGTAAAACAAGCACCACCTGCCGTGAACTAAAAGAAACACGCACAATTTGGCTCTGACGCAGACAATTTCATTTCCAGCGCTCATCAGTTCACGCTACTATCCTCTCCTAACATAACATTACGGATCAATGAGGCCACCCTCACACTCGAAATTATTAGCACGGAAATAGAGGTCTTCGTACTCTAAAGCAATAAAAGTAAGAACGCAGTTGCCTTGGACCGCACAGGTGACGTCAAAAAGCTCAATGTATCAAGCGCTCAGTCTATGACAAATTACAAACAAACACATTAATACTGCTCCTCAGTTAGAAAACTATTTTTTCTCATTTTGGCTATATAGAAAGTTGGCAGAAAACATACGAGTATTCATACCTACAAACCATGAGATATTTTTTTGTAGCTGTGCCTGATGACCCATCAAAAACATTTCTGCCAATTAGTAGAATAATAGAATGCAATATAGGCATTAAGTATGTCGAAGTTCAAACATCTAACAACGTAGGTTCATGACCAAGGCGCTCAACACCATAGGATATGATTCTTTTCATTCGTGACAGTCCAGACAAGGGTATCCGCGATTGCGTGCGTTTGTACAATTAAGAAAAAACAGCACATGTACTATTAAAAAGTGCCGGTAAAAGGTAGAAGACAGAACTGGAATAAAATGAACTGGAAAATATTCAGTTCTAAGGACAAACAAGTAAGAACCCAGGAGTCACTGAAGTAGGACAATGGATAACTTACCTGCTGATTTGCCCCGACGACTTGTTCGCCAGGGTGCTTGGGTCGCCAGGTGAGGAGAGCGTGAGGCAGCGTGCTGCGGAAGATCTGCAGCAGACACTCGCACGTCGAGTCCCACGTGTCGGGAGACAGAGACGCCCCGTTGCTGATCACCAGATTCTCGAGGCAATTGGTTCCCGACCTCGCCAGTTGTTCGTTATCTGCAACACCAAAGAGAAATGTAACGTCTCAGATAGAGGCAAGCATCAGCAATGGAAGCGGTACCATTTTTTTCTGTCATTTTATAACTAGATAGGCAGTGGTGTAACCTATCTTCAGATGTTGTAGGCGGTTGCTTATCATTTTGAGTGAGGATTTAGAAGACAGAAAGAAGACACGCCATTTTTGTGTTAGGTGACCGCTATATGGAGATCATTCTAAGCCAACCAAGTCTACCGAACAATAAAAGAGCGCAAATTTTTTTACGTGCAACGAATATTAACAAGATGATGATTGGAAATGAAAGGTAATTCTTGATGAATTCTCTTTAATTAAGGTTAATAACGGACATTAGCTATAAATAACAAAGAAGTCCATTGCCTCAGACAAAGCACGCTACGTTGCATGGCCTAGGCCCCCTCGATGAAAGAGGCAGGCAAAAGCGCAGCACGAGTGACTGGCTTTTAAAAACTGTGTCAATCAACTCTCGCAGGTGTTGAAGGAAGTCATTGAACCTAGAATGAGTTCAAGCAGCTTCTCCAAAACATCAATATGTCTTGAGCTTCAAGACACATGTGTTCCCTTTCGAATCATGCACATCAAGGGAGAGTTAAACACTATACTTCTAAAACGAGGTGTGAGTATTCTTTCATCCATTCAGATAAATCAATTCAAGGCATAAATAAATTAAAATCTGAGCATAAATGGAAATAAATTAATAACACAAAGGGTTTAACAAACTCAAAAGAAGAGTCGTTAGTTTTGCCAGGTACAATCCTTCACTCCTGAAGAAAATGAGCTCACTGAGCGGAGACAACTAAATTGTACCAGGCTGTTTATCTAATTGTAATATTCTAAGCCTCTATTACTAGATGTGTTTTACGATATTCGAACAATCTCAGGAAATGAGAAGATACGCTGAAACACAACTAACAGAGGAAAAATTGAATTAAAAATTGAAAACCACCAATATTCAAAATAATTCAGACGCCCATAGAATCAGTACTTTTAAATAACAGCAGCAAATCAGTTTTGCATTTGTGTTCAGGTGTCGCGGGTTCCTCTTATTCTAGAGTCTGGGTTCAAGGTTTAGAACATGACACCCGACAAGATTTAGAACATGACACCCGACAAGGTTCTATGACTTGTGTTACTCCTCTTCTATGCAGGGGAGATCGTAGGGGGTTTTATTAATTGATTACAACGAAGCGTAGTTGACAATTGAACATGGAAGCTGCTACTTGACAGCACAGCTTAGACATGATCACGGACACAACCAAAAATCAAAAGCCCACAGACAAGCTTACGCATTGATTGTAACCAAGACACTATGATACAATATTGTGTCAATATTTTTTATATATATATATATGTATATATGATAAATTGTTCACTTGAAATATGCCATGGAAACTTGAACATTTAAATATGCAAGTTCTTCATTAAAAAATCTTTACGCTCAACTGATTTTCTACTATTGAGAGGATTTAACCTTACTATAATATTAGTTATCTTGCAGACTAATCAGTCTGAGACCTTTACCTACGACCTTAATTGGTGACTTTAACTAACAGTCAGTGACTTTACCATGCGTAACACAAGCCACGAACTACACCCAAAAAAGGTAACCCAGCGAGCAATTTCACCATAGGCCTCTAAATGAACAACATTAACTGAGCGCTCATTTCGGAAGCTCACCTTGCTGGACGCACCACTGCAGTTGGGAGTAGAGCTCCTTCAGCAGAATGGGACTGAGAACATCGAAGTACTGCGTGAACACGTCCACGATGGCGTACAGCGCGTGATTGCAGGTTGTCGTCATCCATTCAGCCTTCTGCATCCAAAATAAAAACTGTTTAAGAATAGCAATTAAATCTACTAAATAATGAAAAACGCTCATTTTCCTGAAAAATCATGCTGGCATAAACTTGTTGATGCTGTTCAAAAGATTCTGAATAATGCATATGTAAATGAATCAGGCAATACAGTTGATTTTTTTAATGAATGCTAATTTCTGTGAAGCCCCTTTGAATCTAACATTCTTTGATAGTGTAATACGGTCTTTAAATTATGTTAAACACTTGCTATACGGCATCATGTATTTGACTCGGTGCACCACACGTCATGGTGTCGAGCGAATCTTGCTGAAACATTTTGTATAAAAGTAAGGTAATTGAAAAATATTCAAAGTCACATACAAACCAAATAGCTATTCTCATGAAACAATCTTCAATCTTGATCATCAGAAATGAGCATGCCAATGACACTAGTCTATAGTTATTCTAATGAGTTCCTTTCCCCCTTAATACTGCTGCCAGTACGCAGTATTTGTTTCAACTATAAAACAAGAGATACACCAGCTAATATGATTTTTCGCTCGGAGGGTTACGTAAGCTGCCATCTATTCTGAAATATACAGGAATAAATTTTAGAAGATAATGAGAGGAAGGTTCTATGCAAAAATACATAGCTCCTGGAGGAAAGAATATCCTAATATTGTCAACAGAAATCAAATAAGGCGAACTTTATTCATTCTTTGAGCTCAGTAGATACAACATTTAGAATCATTGCACATTTTATATCACCTCCGAGTAGCATTAAGCACAGGGAATCATGAATGTCTGCATAAGAAAAGTAACAAAGCAATAAAATCAATCCCAGTTTGAAAATTTGTCCAAGTAAATGTTAACTTGATACATAAGTTAGAGCTATCACATTTTTCACATTTTAAAAAGCGCTTCCAATTCTAGTGTAATACGTTACGTTAACTTACCGGCCTTGAACATCACAACAGTTTGACGTGTTTCAGTGTAGTCAATTAGTCGATACACTAGTTTGCTGTATGATGACACCCGCTTCTAGTCATTTTAGTCGTAACATAAAATTAAATCCCATTCTCAACTTGTCAAGTCACCCACAATGTTACTTGCCTGAATCATTTAATGACTTGTACCTGCCGAAACTGAGTTATACTGCCGTTACTCTCATATATTTCTACATGACATATTAGATTCTACCATATAATGTTTTATGTTAGTACCAAAACAGTTATTTAAAAATGGGTGGAAATTTTTATCCGTTCAGCGCAACGAATTGATAAATCGTGAGGTTCGTGAACGACTCAATCCCAAAACTTGGTGCGCACGCGTAGACTGCCAGCATCGAAGCAGCGTTCGAATTATATTTACTTACAACTTTGCATTCCAACCAGCGAAAGCTTAAATTTAGACCACTGATGGGACTTTTTGTCCAGTAACTGGACTGCAGAAGAATGTATAAAGGGGAGTTTAGAGCGTGCGAGCGTGGAGGGCGAGAGAAGCGTCGAACAACATACCTCGAGCTGCATCTCGCTGAGGGTGGCGGCGCTCTGTGCAAGAGAGACGAGCAACGTGAAAGCCACGTCATGGCAGTAACATGCTTCGCTGCTCCTGCTACCCACCCATCCAGTATGAAATTGGTCGCCACGTTTTTAAATCAAACATAACATCGCCGTGTCTAAACTAAACATAACGCTGTTAATCTTCATTTTAAGGACTTCGTGAGTTAAAATTAACTTTGTGGGAGCTCTGCAAGCTTCCAAAAGAAGTGAAAACACTAAGCAAAATAAGTGTACCACAAAGCTTTCAGTGAGAGGTCTGCACACTTTCTGATAGACATACATAAAATCAAATAACTATGGAAAGTGTAGTGTGAGGAACTGCGACTCCGCACGCTTGCGACACACCCAAATCGCACCAACTAGAGCTGGTGTGATTTTATTGAAAAAATTCTTTTATACTAGCACGAAAAACACAAGCTTTTCCGCGGTTAATACCGAGGAGTAACAACGGGAAGTGAAGAAATTTGTTTAGAATTGCAATGCTTACGTTTTTCAGGGTACAAGAAAATGTTCCCTGACTAATTCCAAATTTATATGATAAAAACTCCTGTTATTTCGGCATCGATAAGCAACCGGAAGATCTAGCTAGCACTTACTAGAGGCAACTGCACAGATGCCAGCGGTGATAGAAAGGGGTTTTCCCTATTGCAAAGTTTTGAAATCACAACATTAAGAGTGACTTTCAAGGGTCTCAATGCAAAAATGGGCGTCATTGATGCAACTGTGACCCTTATGCGTAATCTGTTGAGGCAAAAAAGCAAGTTAGCGCGAGCCGTAGTGCGGAGTCCAGTCTCACAGGGCGAGTTGAGTGTCGAAAGTACTATTTCATTTGATAGAAAACGTTCCGTCAATCACGCGAGATGCATCAAAATCAAGAAGCAGAACAAACGTCAAATACGTTTCAAAGAATTAAATAATGTTGAATACCAACATATCATGTAACCTCACAAAACTGAACATAAAAGAATTGATAAACTAATTGTAATAAAAGGCACACATTCTTTCTTTAAAATAACAAATCAGGGAAAATAGAGAGTGGCTAAACACTTGAATTTTACAACCTAGGAACAACCTCACTGTTAAATCTACCACAAATATTAAAAAGAACTGAAAGAAAATAAGAGAATTTTTTGAAAGGTTACGTTAATCATCAGTATTGAATATAACATAAGCTACCGAGTCTATGCTCATCCTTCACCGGGATAACATCGCTCGTAATTCCACATAAACACAGGCATGCAAGAAGAAACAAGGCGCTACAGGAGCTGGCTACAACAACACTAATTTTTCAAATCTACTTTTCAAATAAACGAATGTAAAGCAAACATGGAAGCAGGAGAGATCTATACAGAAAATTGCAATAAGCTGGCGTCTGTCATTTGACGCTGAAATTAATCTGCAAAAAATTGAACGAGTCCGACTTTAATCCAGACACAAAATGGCTCAGCAAAAGCAGACAAGAGTTAAAGAGGTCACTGTAGCTTCAGAGATGCAAATTGCAACGACATATGAGGTGGCTAGGAAACTGCACTCAGTTTTGGCAACATAAGTCGCTTTAAACAAGGCGCAAAAGTATAAAATGACAATTTTTGGAGAAAATAGGTGGTTCAGAAAAATAGAGAGTCTTCAAACACCCAGCTAGGGTGCAAGAAGAATTGCTCAATTGCAAACTCAACGATACAAAATAAAAAGTTACCTAAAGCGCATGAACGTCCACAAAAGAGCTACATAGCGTGCCGTAGTCAATACTTCACTTACCTTTCATCAGTTGATGTGAAGTTAAGCAAAAGCGATTTTCCCAGCTTCCATAGGCGCTGCAACCCTCCACGTTTTAACTAAGAAAACTGAGCGGAGTGTACGACCAAATGGGTAACATAACCGTTGACGTGGGTAATTTTTTTATGCGCAGAGTAATGATACGTTGCATCATTACTAAGCTCATCAACCCTCAGCAGTCGTGATGGATTATGAAAGACAACGACCAACATATAAACTTCACTTACTGAAACGTTGAAGTCCTTAACACTATGACATCATTCTACAAAAAAAGAGACAAAGACAGGGAAGTTGAAACCTATCAGATTTGCTCATCCATAAAAGGATATAATTACTCGGGTGTACTAACACGGAAGCCACAAATAACTTTCAGGAGACAAAGACAGCCACGTATCGTTGCTAGAGGTCCCTCAAACCAGTGCATTCTTAGAGAGAACGGTCGGAAGATTAAGCAACTCCAAACGGATGTCAGATAGTAAAGAAACGGGAAATAGGAAATCAACTCAGTGGACACCACGACACCACAGCTATAATAAGCTAACGCATGTATTTCATGAGCGAGAACCTCCAACATAGCCTCACAATAACACGTCCCAAGTAAAATACTGTATGGCAGCGTCTAGGTGCGGTCTAAAGTCAGTGGAAAAGTGAAACTTAAAAATAAGGAATCAGATACTTGTTTTATGTTCCAGTCCACTAGCAGTATCCCTTGGAAACATTTGCTTTTCGACTCGCGAATAATAATGCCCACGTTAAGGTAAACATATGGCACTTCATCAGGCACTTGAACCTCACCTCTGTCTGCTGCTCGGGCAGCTTCATGTTGTCAAATATTCGGAAAATGATCTGGAACAAGTCCTTCCACCAGTGCGGACTGAAGCTCCCTCCGTAGCTCTTCACCACCTGCATGAGGAGTGTTGTAAAAAATTTCACGGAATGCATATTTTCAATTTGCATACTATACTAGTCAAATACATACGAAGAAATAGGTAAATCTGAGAAAAGCTGACATCATTGTACACAATCAATATCAATGAATTTCAAGTACTAATATTGGAAATAAAAAGTAATTTTATACTAAATGCTGGATTTGGTTGGATCTACCTAAATTCTTGTTGATGACAAATTCATATTTTCAAGCCACTGAAATGATTTAATAAAAGAGAAAAAACTTATAACAGAAAATATTTATGCTCCTATGAAACAGACAATTCACTGCACTTGAAATAAGATTACGTAGATTGATGGTATAATATCTGAACTCAGAAAATCATGCTTTGAAACACAATGAGGCACTCTACTACTTCAAACACTAAAATGACCGTACAGATCAGCCAGTAAAACACACGCCATTACACAATATACTAGCGTGTTAGACACAGGAAATAAATGATCAGCAACATTGAAAATAAATGAACAGCAGCCCAGAATGCCAAAAATTGATAGCGATAAAAAGTGTATGAGCAGCTCTACAAAGTGGGTTAGCCGAGCTGCAGAGCAGTCGATGACGACAACACAAGGTCGGGAGCGAGAGGGCAAATACCAGCGATAAGTAATTGGAGTAGAAAATTCAACTTCATTTTCTGAAACAAGTTCATGCAAAAGGTCCATGACATTTTATTAGGGCGCTGGCTCACCTCAAAAAGGACGGTGAGCGCCCGTGTGCGCACGTCGAGCTTGCAGCGCGTGATGATGCAGCTCAGCTCGAACAGGATGGGGAACCAGCCGCGCACCCACACCCGGTCTTGCTCGCACACCGACATGTCCTCCAGGTTGTGCTCTCTGAACATCTGCAACACAGACACGCGCTTGCATCAGTGGTGCTCTGCTTTATCGCAAAGTTAGGCGTGGTTTATCCAACACCTGCAAGGTAGACCATTGGTACCGACTTGCTGCACTGCTCAGGATGTACATTGGTACCTCGAGTGAAGAATTTAATTCGTTCCACCTCTTAACCCAAAAAATTCGTATCCCAAAACGATTTTTTCCCATAAAAATGTTATAATAGAAACGAAATAATTCGTTTCACCCGTCTACATAAGCCCATTTTCAAAATCAAAAATCATGATAAAATCGTGCGCGCATTCACCAAGTAATGCTATGTCGACGGTTGCTACTGAGAGAATGAAAGAGCAAAGGGGGCTTTAAAGAGGCTTACGGGTGGTGGGTATGCGTTGGAGGAACCACGCGACTCCTTTGTGAGATGCCATCGTTAAGTTATTCCCAAGAAAAACGCTATCACGAAGCGCGCGTTAAGACTTATTCACAAAAAACGGGTGCCTGGGAGGGAAATTTAAATTCCTAACACAATACGAAGGCGTCACTTCGTAACCCACCCAAAAAATTCGTAAAGGAAGACATTCGTAACCCGGGGTACCGCTGCATCTACGTTTGCAATAAGGACGTAAAAAATCATGTCTAAGGTACAGCTGTTTCACATCTCAGAAGTTCATGAGTATCTACGTGGTCACAAAAACACATCAAAAGTGTTTTTTAATATTTTAAGAATTTAAAATCCATCGCTCATTTAATGAACATGCTAATGCTGATCTTTTTTGCTGTCAATACAATTGTTTGATGTACTTTTTTGAAAAATGTTATAATTTTCAAAAAACCGTAATAATTCCGTCGAAACTATATTACTGGTTTTCCACTACTAAGAAGTGAAGACGGTACAAAAAGGATCAATAAAAGGAGGAAGTTCAGAGCACCGATACTTGGTGCTATTGTGGACACATTTGAGAGGACCAGATTTAGAATCGAAGTAGACCAACAAAGCTTCACATAACGCGTCTGTAAAACATATTAAGGATATGCTTCGCGATGATCTCCATTGATATACATTATAAATATCATGCCTACCTTATTTCAAAGGCAACCTCTTCATCTTAATTTAAGTAACCTCATCGCTTCAAAAAAAGGATAACACAGCCATTCTAATGCCTGGTGTCAAAATATCCAGTCAACAATATTCGTCAGGTTTACAAGTGAATTTGTAGATGTGTGTTAAGTTGCTAACCTTGGGTTTTTCGTGGACGTATTTTGCACAGTCTCTGATGAGCGCTATGGCCTCCATGCTGGTGTCTGGGAACCCTGCGTTGCAGGCAAACTCGCTGAGGCACTTCACCGAGTCTTGGAATGAGTCTATCACCGTGATGAAATGTTTCTGGTAGATTTGACCTGCACAAAGATGCAATTTTTATCATCACTTACACATCAACCAACATTGTGGGAAGACAAAAAAAGGTACATTAGAAACTCTTCACACACGATTCAATGCCACTATTGAATACACTATTACACTATTTTGATAATAAATTAGCACCTTAGATCTGCAAGCTGATCTTTACTTTAGGTTTAACGGAAGATGACTAAGGGGGCTTTACTTCAGTGTAAGAAAAAAGAACAATTAATCTTTCAAGTTGAAGAGATTATTTAACATACCATCAAATCAGCATATGAGCAAACACTAGCCAGTAAATTTTCAAGGTACGCTCAAACTCGATTAATAGTAAGGAGTTGACTTGTTACGAATCCCACAATCATTAGTTGAAAGTGCACCTGTGTCATCAAAAATAGCGTTTTTACCTGTGAGGAATTCATGTTAATTTTTACCTTCCCTAACATAACACAACATTCTAAACTAACTCGTTCTAGCTCATAACATATAACTTACTGTATCCCATCCCAACTTATTTTAACCTATTCTACACTAACCTAACGTAATCGATCTTAAGCTAATCTTTAACAAAAACATTTCGCTCCAGTCTACAATTTGCAAGTGAACACTGTGAAAAAGTGTAGAAACTGTAAACCGACAACCAAAAAAAAAAAAACTAAATTAGGTGAAAAACTTTGCCTAACAATAATAGAAAATTAATTAATTAGTTAATCACGATGGTTTTGAACAAATTTAGTGGGGACACATTTTCTCCAATGGTAGCGAAAGGGTTTACGTAACCAGCTTGACACTCACAATCTATGCCTTAATAAACATACTTATAAAGCAACTAAGCAGGACTATTAAAAGCAAAGAGGTTTTTCAAGAAAACGAGTGGGAGGCGTTAAGACAAATGATATCAATTTGGTACATACTATACTTATCTCCGTTAAAGTCTTCCAATTTAGTAAAAGAAAATAAAATACAATAACATGAAAAAAAAAAGGTTAGCACATAAGTCAACGAAATAACACAACTTTAACTTAGTGGTTACACCTTCACAAACAGTATACGGCGTCCACAAAACTCCAACCTCAGATGTTAGATGGCATTAACACTAATTAATTCAGTCATTTTTCATTAGTTTCCATTATTGGAAGAGAAGGAACGTTTCCATGACACCACACGACATATTCAAGAATTCAAGATTCTGCACCCCATCCTGCATGTACATAACGAGGTAAAGCGCGGCGCTTACAGATGATCTCCTTGGTAGTGTCGAAGGCCATCTCGACAATATTTTCGTCCTGATCGGAGGCAGCGAGATGGAAGACGCTGAAGATGTTCTTCCAGCCAGACTTCACATTTCTGGCCTGAGAGTTGACCATCTGGGTGATGCAGCGCACCACCATGTCTTTGATTACCAGGGATCTGTGCGCAAACCAAACTTTCATTTGCCTCACAACTCGATGTGTCGGCAACCGTATAATTTCTATTTACTCTTGCTATTATAAATTGAAAATAAATTTATTACTTTTAAAATGGTAAATAGCAAATGTTAGCATACTGAAAAACAATTGTCAGTGCCCCTTCAATATGCTCTACATGTAGAATGAAAATCATTTGTAGGCCAAAAATGCTCTACTCAAACTTCATTTTCAACCCAAAAAACTAAAATAAACACTGCAAGAACAATCGCTGTTGGAGATTCCAAATGGGAAAATAAAAGTTAGCACAAACACCAAACAGAAGATAAGTGGGCACGAAAGATAGAAGTCCCGAAGGCTTATCTAAATCCGAGGTAGCCCAACAGTATCTCACATGGAGGCGCCAGGCCGCCAAGTATATGATAGACAAATCTAAGTAATTTTAACCTATTGCTTATCCTTTGTTCCCTGAGGTGTCACAAAACGAAAGAAATGTTGCCATGCAAACTGTTTTAGAATAGTCAAAATGACTGCAAGACTGGTTCAGATTAAGTATTAAACCGCAGTCAAACCAATTCGAGAATGACTTCTATGTCTCGTTTCACCCCATGAGTGAAATCTCCATAACCACGCTTATATATCTTATGCTAAACTTGAATAAATTCAATTGAACGAAGAGAATGCTTCCTCACAAGTTTCTTTTTGTGATTTTTTCACACCGGGTAATACAAAAAAAGGCAAGAACTAAAGTATCAAAGCCAAATAAAATATTGAGAGGAATTGAAGCATGGAAAACCTACGCTACCGTACCTATTTCTCTTCATGATGTGCTCGAACGGCCTGAGGAACTCTTTCTGGAACCTAAAGTTGGAAAACTCTCCCTTCTCAATGAACTTCATTGCAAGCTGGCGCAGGGAGTCTACGGCAAACACTGCGATGTCCTCGTTAGGGTTACACCCCACTTTGTTGAAGTGGCCTCCCAACACCTGCACAAGAATTGGAATTTCTGTAACTTAATGCAGTACGCAACAGTGTTCTGTGCTATACTAACGCATTACATTCATTTCAATGCATGTTGGGAGGTAGCTTCAGAGCGATGTTCGTTCAAAAGAAGGGCTATGGAATATAACAGCTCAGAAAATATATCTTTTTTGAATATCGGAAAAATCACGAATAAAAACTGAACAACACGAAGCGAGAAACTCCTGCCACGCCATCACGTGTTCAGCTAATAACTTTGAGATCCAAAGGCTGCCTCAACACGTGTAAAGCTACGAATGTATTAAATGTGAACAGTGAATAACTGGAAGGTTAAAGTGGGCTACTCTTGAGCACAGTACAAATTGAAATTCAGGATTTTCACTACCGTAATACGTACACAACTACTACTACTAATGATTAGAATCCAACTTGAGTGGTTCTGGCTCAGAAAGAAACACAGTTGGTCTGATGGTAGGAACCTACTCTTTTCTCATGTGTGAGGCAGCCCAGCCCGCATCAAATTGGTAACAGAAATGAAGCCAGGCAATCTTACCTCCCATATTCTGGACCACTGCAGCCTGATCCGGCCCATGTTGTAGTAGCTGATCTCGACGATTTTTTGGAGGGAGAACATGCGCGGTGTGGTAGCCGAGAGCTCGTCTAGGGAAACCTGCGCACCGATATGACACAATTTTTCCACTGGTACAATCATATTTACTTGCTCACACTTATCCGAAGATGGGATTTCATGAATGCTAAAAAGACGTCACAACTTCGAAAATTGAAAAATTAGGGTTTGATAGTGTATTAAAGCAACTATTTCTTAGTTTCGGGATACTGACACTTCATTTACATATTGGGAGACACAATGCCAGGTTCGTGTGAGATATTTGGAGGATAATAAAATACATCATGCTTATTCATGTAAAGAACTAGCAGCAGAAATTGTAATTTATTGCCTTCAAACTAGACGAGATAGCGAAGAGAATGAGCAAAATAAATTAATCAATAGATTGTTCAACCAACAAACCTGACAGAGAGCAGTAACGAAGTGCACAACAGCATCTCCATCAAGTCGTGTAGAGCCCGTAAAGATCCTGTCGACAGCCACCACGACGCTCTGAGAGGAAGTCTCCCCCATGCTCTCTTTGATGTGCGCCAGTTTCTTCTGCTCGCCGCTGACTGCACACAACGGGCACTCATGAGCGTCAACACAACTCTCAGGTTACTTAATGCAACTAATTGATCGATTTCTTAAAAACTATGCACACAGTATGAAAAACGGAACCAAAAATAAAATGAACATCTTTACTTGCCAACGCTATTTCGGACCACTTTCTCACTCTGCCATTAGTCCTGATTACTTTACTAGTCAAAATGGCCACTGAAGTTTTTCTTAAAATTCTCTATTCATCTTTTCTATGTCTTCTCTTTTAGGTATGAATACGATACATTTTTTTGTAATTTTCATTACCGGTTATTTCTTGACACTTCTAATGCATGCATCTATTCTTGATTGAATTGACACTATAATAGCAAGATCTTCTGTGATTTCGTTTGATGAATTTGATGTCTAAAGCTCTGACATCAAAATTTGCAAGAGATTTTATTCAAATTTTGTTTAATTTTAAAACAAATTCTACTGAAAGATGTTAGACAACATTCAACTAGAAGACTCAATACTGAACTATCAGCGAAGATCATTCATCAGAACAAACATAAAAAAGAGGGTAAGTGAGCTGGCACTTAAGGAAAGTTTTACTCGTGACTACTACTCACTGAACTCAGGGAAGGCGTCAAGGAAGTTAGACGTATCGCTGGTCATCTTGAGGCCGGCGTGTCTGATGTACTGCGGCTTGACGCCCGTCCCAATGAGCTGAGCCAGCTCCAGCTGACTGATGCACTTCAGGATCTCCAGCCACGACTTGCCCAGGTAGTTACCTGAACACAACCACACATCAATCATGGATAGCCACTCATTTGTGGCATGAATTCCCAGATTAGATTATAGGTTAGTTTAAGCCTACCTAACCGCTACAAAAAAAGAGCGTATCGAAGAGAGGAAAGAGGAAGGCACCATTTAGTATGGATATTAGGGAATGCGGAATCTATGCAGAAGGGGCATAGAAACAGTAGTTGGGAAAGAAGTTAATGAAACAAGATGATAGTTGAAGAAGAAATTAGTAGGTGCTGAAAAACAGGACAGCAGTGAACCAACAAAAAAAGGTGGTCCTTAACATAGCATAAAACAACTTATTTCAACAAAAAGAAGTCCTATTAACTCTAAGCTCGGGCCCTCACACATTTTCCCCCTAGGAGCGCTAATTCTCAAATATCAGTTAAGGATTACCTAATTTAACCTTTCAGGTTCCGTTATTCCTCCTTCTGGCGGTCAATTGCTGTTTATTTTCTGTTTTTTCTCAGTTCAAAAACTGTCTTTCTATTCTATTTCCTTTTCATTTCTTCACAAGGTTTAGAGCCCTCGATGGTGGACTAGGTAGTTAGATAGGCAAAGACGAAAAGAAGTTCAAGAATAATTGTTCTTAGTTTTGTAACATTATCAAGAACGAGCCGTTCCATAGTGTGAAATTAGAATAGAAAATTAGATTAGATGTTAGTTTTAGCCTCCCTAACCGCAACTAAAGCTTTGCAAAGAGAGGAAGCAGGAATGCACCCTTTAGTATGGAGCTTGGGAAATGCAAAATCTAAGCACAAAGTGCATAGAAACAGTCAGTTGAGAAAAAGTTAATGAAACAACATAAAAATTGAAAAAGAAAGTAGTAGGTATTGAAAAACAGGTTTGCCCTGAACCGAGAAACAGATGGTCCTTAACATAGAAAAAACATTTCATTTCAATCAAAAGAAGGCCTACCTAACCTTTAGCTCGGGACCTCACATTTTCCCCCTGGGAGTGCTAATTCTTACAAATCCAAATTGAAATAAAAATCAATAACAATCTGCATTTATGAATAGACAATGTAAGTAATTATCTTGAGGCTATCAGAACGAAAATGGCAATGAAGAATTAATGGTTCACCATATGGGTGCTGAATAGAACTTAAATCAAGCAAAAGTTGTTTGAATGTCATTTTTCGAAAGAATTACAATCAGGAAACTCTCTCGATAGAATGAGTATTTCAAATTTTTGACCGTTATTGAATCAAAGTACTACTAATTATACTCAGCGTTAATGTTTTATGTTGGTCGTTGCACCTCTACGTGGAACAATTCAGATAGAAATCCAAGAACTTAAGACAGTGAGCTCATCATGCAGTAAACTGTGTCATGTTAACAATGACTGTTCAAAATCTTCCACTAAACTATTGCCTGTGCCGAAAACTGTGTAGTGCCGTTAACGATCCGCCACATCCTTCTCGAATGTCCCGACTACGGAGAAGTGCGTCAAGCTCGCCTCGTCGCTGAGCCGAACCTCTCTGAACTATTGACCGGCTCCGCCATCTGCGGTCCACGTCCCCCCTCAGAATCTTTTCTTACTTGAAATTCGGCTGCTTCATGAAATTTGACTCTCCAACTGAAAATGAGTGACCTCTAGAGAGAAAATCTACTCCGCCTCAAATGAGACCTGAACCATCGCAAGCGCGGATGCCCGCGACTAGAAACACCGTCGCTCCTCCGTCAGACCAAAGCTGACACACCACGGCGCTAAAACAGGGTTGGGATGATCCTCACCCCTGTAAATTCCCATTATAAGTCCAAAATGTAGCAACGCTATCAAATTACGCTTAGATTTCGTCTGAGTATCGATCGAAAACGGCTGGAAAACCCAAGAAAAAAAAAAAAAAAATAATAACTATTATCTGTGGAAGCTGCGATGGTTTTCCTGAACCCGTATTATAATGTCTCGTGCTTTAGTCGTAAAAAATTTCAGACAATGAATCTGGAATCCAGATTTAATCGTACTCCCATTGCACCATAATTCATCAGAACATTGATTACATTTTAAATACAACAATATGATAGGATCAACAGACTACGGCAAACACAATCACCACAGAATGACACTCCTGCAGAAGGCAAAAGACCAGACATACGTGCAGTGAAGCTCACAACTGGGCGAGGCAGACGACCTACCGTCGGTGTGAGCGACTGTGATGAGGGTCTTGATGCAGTCCACGTTCTTGGCCTTCATCTCCGTGAGAGGCGAGTTGGCCGTGAGCAGCGTGAAGCGAGCCAAGCACTGCACGAACGCGTCTCTCTCCGTCTGTGGGAGGTAAAAGTATTATTTTCCGGTGGACCTCGATACGAAGCTTGACAGTCATTATTGAGTTATAGCTATAATTATTCGAGAATCCGTTTTCACGCAAACGGTTCATATGTGTGCTTTCTTTTTATATGCCTTCCTTTTTGCAATATAGCTTATGTAGAAATTTTAATAAACAAGAAAAATTGAAATTTAAAACCAGGAATCTGCACTCAAATGCACAGCATAGGTATCCCGTTTACAGGATGCGAGTGGAGACGGACAAACCAAACACGAGCAAACAAATTGCTTATAATATCTGAAGAATCATCCTACCATTAAATTCCCAATTAGGTTAGCGCATCCATGCAGCGGTCATGCCACCAACACAACGTTGGCACTAGCCACCCACCTCCACATGGCACTAGCCACCCACCTCCACATGGCACTAGCCACCCACCTCCACATGGCACTAGCCACCCACCTCCACATGGCACTAGCCACCCACCTCCACATGGCACTAGCCACTCACCTCCATATGGCACGACGCACCCACCTCCATATGGAAGACGCAGGCGATCCTGATGGCGCACCTGAGGCCGTCGAGACAGAGGGCGGCCACCTCAGCGTCGTCCCCCTCCTGCAGCCCAACCGAGAACGCTGCCAGGAAGCACGCCCACGACAGCTGGGCAACAGACACACAAGGTCAAGGCACTTAGTGACGGCTCCGCTTCCAGTGCAAAAATTGAGTGAAGGGAACTGGGAATCTATGAACAAAGTGCTTCCACACCTCATAGTTCTCACGCAGAGAAGACAAAAAGGAGCATTCAGTGTGAACTTGAGAAAATGTGGAATCTATGCACAAAAGTGTTCTGTGGGTAGAAACAGTGAGTAATGAAGGAAGAATAGACGGAAGAAAAACTAGCAAAGAAAACATGAAAGACGGAAGTCTCAAAGAGTCATCTTTAGCTGAGGTAATTTGCCATCTCACATGGAGCCGCCAGTCTTCACAGCATAGAACAAAAACACACAAGTAATAGTAGTATTAGCATAGATTTGCTAGCGCTTCAGTAATGCGTACTATACAGCGCCGAGGTCTCACAGTCCAAAAATACAAACTTCACATCATTTCAGCAAAAACATACTATATAATCGTTGTTCAATGCTTGTCACAATAACCATTACCGAAACATAGCAACTGCCATCGCAAAACCGTTCCAATTGCCATCCACACTACTGCTATAGTCAGCATATTAGAGTCCCAGCTGGTCTCTGAAAGAACATCCCCACAGAACCACGAACAGATTAGATTAGATTATTAGTTAGTTTAAGCCTCCCTATCCGCAACAAATGCTATCCAAAGAGAGGAAGAAGGAAGGCACCATTTAGTTTGGAGTTGAGGGAACGCGGAATCTATGCAGAAAGGGCACAGAAACAGTAAGTTGAGAAAGAATTTCATGAAACAAGGTAAAAGTTAAAGAAGAAAGTAGCAGGTGCTGAAAAATAGGACAGTAGTGAACCGAAAAAGGTGGTTCTTAACATAACAAAAAACCTTTTATATTAACAAAAAAAAAAAGACCTATCTAACTCTCAGCTAGGGCCCTCACATTTTCCTCCTGGGAGTGCTAATTCCCATAGATACAATAATTGTATCCTCCTGAGGGGAGAGCCACGCACAATCGGCAAACACAGTGTTGGGTGTTCACCTCCACCCAACACACAAGGTGAACACAGCAGGAGTTGTTTTTTTTTCATTAATGTTCCGCAGCTATTGACAACGAGCAACTAACTTCGGTAGCAGCGTCTGCATTCCAACTAACGTGGTCATAGCGCTAACAACATATTTTCTACCTCAGCCATTAACAACGTCCAACTGACTTCCGCAGCAGGGACCGAGCCTCCAGTGATGATGTTTTGAGCTGTTCTTATTCACGTCCTTCACTAACTCCTATCTTACCACATGCAACGATTACGAAAACTTTAAGCATGAAAATAACAAAGTTGGAATTAACGCTCGAAACTATTAATATTCTAACTATTAGTAATCTTATTAGATTAGCTGCTACTACAACAATAAAATACAGCGAAACACGAAAAACGCTACAAAAACAATGATAACAAGTTGCAGCAACAAAACAAATATCATACACATGGGCTTTTTTTCTCTATGCATTACGGTAGTAGTGTTGAGAAAAATGTTTTACTTCGAGGAGAACATCAACTTCAAGATTTGTTTTAAGGAAGATTTGATTATAAGTTAGTTTAAGGGCCCTGTCAGACGAGCGGGTTGGCCGCCGCTGGTTCAAAGCGGGTCAGCCGCCGCGGAACCGCTTTTGAAAGAGTTTATATTGATTTATATGTAAAACGCTGATTTATATGCAAAAGCCAGCGTTTTGCAAACAAATCAATATAAACTCTTTCAAAAGCGGTTCCGCAGCGGCTGACCCGCTTTGCACCCGCGGCAGCCAACCCCGCTCGTCTGACAGGGCCCTAAGCCTCCCTAACCGCTACAAAATAAGAGCGTATCGAAGAGAGGAAGGAGGAAGGGACCATTTAGTATTGTGATAAGAGAATGAGGAATCTATGCAGAAGGGGGCATTGAAACAGTAAGTTGAGAAAGAAGTTCATTAAACAAGATAAAAGTTGAAGAAAAGTCAGAGATGCTGAAAAACAGGACAGCAGTGAACCGAAAAAAGGTGGTCCTTAACATAACAAAAACCTATTTTATTTCAACAAAAAGAAGGCCTACCTAACTCTCAGCTCGGCCCTTACACATTTTTCTCCTGGGAGTGCAATTCCCATAGATACAATAGTTGTATCCCCCTGAGGGGCTAAAAAATTATCATTCTCTGATGTGAAAATACAAATTCTTGAATTCAGAAATTCATTTTCCATATTCTAAAGTCAACTGCTAAGCATGCATCAATGATGACAGTTTTAAAAGAGCCGTAAAATCACTTAGATTAACAAAACTACATGCCTCGACCACACTTCGGCATGGCATCTTCCAGAATAATTTTCAAAATAATCAACCAGAGCATTCAATTTGCCTCTGATCCTGACCCACATGGCAACATGAATCTCGCACCTTGAACATGGGACGGACGTGCTCGACGTGGGTAGCGAGCGTGAACGGCGTGTCCACGTGTGATGCAGCCTCCATCAGGGACTTGGCCGTGTGCGAGATGCTCTCCATCTCCAGGTTAAAGAGAGACTTGCGCTTCTTCTCGTTGGCAACCGCTGTAATAAGAATAACATTCCAGTTTTTGTAACTCATCCGCCGAATGAGTTACAAAAACTCTATCTTGAATGCTCAAGGTAGAGATATCATACGTCCTTTCCTAGAGTAATGAAAAAGATTCCTTTCGTAAATTACCTTTCAATTACTCTCCTAAGACCCATGAATGAGATTACAATTATGAAACGGTCTCTGTAAAGCAGGAGACATACAAAAAAATTAGTTGTTAATAACTCCAAGGGAGAATTAAACCCATGAAATACGTGCTCTGCAGCTTTGTACACAGAATACCAGAAAATCTTTTTTTCACTGTTACTCCGACTACAGCTGGTCAAGCTAAGCATAATGATCTCACCCATTTTGGCGAGTTTGGTGGATGTAGTCTTCATCTTGATCTCGTTGCCTGCGATCTCGTCATAGATGGCAGACAGATACTCTGGAGGCAGGTCTTTACTGTCGTTGATACCGCGGTTCATTTTGATGTATTGCTCCTTCGTCATTTTGTGCTAAAAAGACAAACAATTCATTATGATAGACAAAAGACAACCATTCAATATTATAAGAGACAAAAGACAAACCTTTCAATATTATAATGGACAGAGGCACAGTAGCATACTACAATAACGTTAATTATAATCACAGCCTGTTGAGAAAGTTTGGAAGGAAAAGTGCGGAGGAATTATCAATACCAAGTTTTCGAACCAACACCCAAAAGAATACACTTTCCCATCTCCCTGATTTGAATTGCCAATACCCCTCGTAGGTAATTCAAAGAAAGAGCGCGCGCTACCTTGACTTGGTTGCTGTGGAGGTCCGTGGTGAGCATGATGATGGAGTAGGCGAGCACATAAGCGGTGTCGGCGCTGGCGAAGAGCCCTGGGTTGCTGGAACACTCGCAGTAGCGCGACGCGAACTTCTCCATGAGCCTGTCAATTTTCTGAGCTTCCCCCGGCAGCCTGAAGCCCTCCAAGAAGAGGCGCAATGCTGGCACAAACTCTCGGTCCCCGAAGTCGATAAGATCCACATACAGACTCATCACCTGGAAATAGACCAAGGTTTCAGACAGAAACAAATCAGTTGGGGGAAGGACATGTTATCTGACGCGATTATTCAAGATGCCTTGTAGCCTAAGCCAAAAACCCTTGGCTACGTTCTAGTGGATCAATCAAACTAGTATTTAGCTTACCTACAATCACTTCTTTTTTAACCTAAATTTTGCGGTGAATAAATTTCCCCACTTAAAACTCACACCACAAATGAGCACATCAAGCATCGAATTGACACGCATCATAATGAAGTAGAAGCTCACCCATTAATAAGAATGGGAGATTTACCCTTGCTTTTATGCATAAACAAGCGCTGAAGAGCCACACATCATAGCCCACCTCTCTGTTGAAGGAGTCCGGGTCACCAAGGTAGTCGCCGACTTGGGTTTTATCGAGCCGATCGTCTTCGTGGAAAAACCGCGCGATGTCGAAGGCAGAAGTGCCTAACAGCCCGTGACTTTGAAGGAAAGACAGCCCGTGCGCTGGCTTTCGCTTAAACCTGCGCAGCAACACGAGGCTTTAGTCTCTAGAACAGACATGCTCAAATGTTAGGTAATCGGACGAAATTGAGTCATAAAGCGCAGCAACATTGGCCATACATCAGTGTTCCACTCTGCAGATAGCCTCATCTCAACACATGATCTTCCTCAGGAAGGTTTTGGTCAATGAAAATTTGGTACTGCCATCAAACCTTATATTCCTCATGCTATAAAATATGATGCTCTTCCAAGTAACGCAACCTTTTAAATTAGTATCTCCAGTTGCTGAAATAGTCAAATATTTCTACTGTTGCTACAAGCTTCACAGACATATATTTTCCAGTGCTGATAACGTGTCTCAGATCAAGATCTCGAACTGTTATCGGGTCTCAAATTAACATGCCCAGCTGATAGATTAGATTATAACTTTGTTTAAGCCTCCCTAACCGCTACAAAAAAAGAGCGTATCGAAGAGAGGAAGGCACCATATAGTATGGATATTAAGGAATGCGGAATATTTACAGAAGGGCATAGAAACAGTGAGTTGGAAAGAAGTTCATGAAACAAGATAAAAGTTGAAGAAGAAAGTAGTAGGTGCTGAAAAACAGGACAGCAGTGAACCGAAAAAGGTGGTCCTTAACAAAGCAAAGAATATTTTACTTCAACAAAAAAGAAGGCCTACCTAACTCTCAGCTATGGCCCTCACACATTTTCCCCTGGGAGCGCTAATTCCCATAGATACAATAGTTGTCTCCCCCTGAAGGGGCCCAGCTGATATAGTCACGTCAATATCCAAGATTCTCACATCAATATTCCCTGTTCCCAAAGCTCCTTCTGCTGTTTGAGGCTCTGGAACTGCTCAGGGTTGTCATCGCCGGCTCCTGACGGAGGCAATACGAGGGCGGCAGCGTCCGCGCCAGGAGCGCCCACCACGCCGGTGTTGAGGGAGCCGTGCGAGCTGTGACGCGTCATGGCAGGCCTCGGCGAGCTCCGGCCTCCACTCAAGCCTTCGTCCGAGCTGCTGCCTTCTGTGCCGCTCTTCTCTTGACCTGCACGTAAAATGATCTCAGCATCTGTGGGAAAACTGAATCCTTCAGCACGATAATCGCACTATTTTCAATTTCCTGTTTTTTTAATTCAATTTACTGGTGGGTCTCTCCATTCCCAGCCACATTCTGTGAAATGGACACGAGAACGCCACATAACGATTCTGAATTTCTGCCTTAGAATAGCAATTTATTCAAATTTTGTCCCATCACAAAAATGAACGAATGGAACAAAAAACGGCGTTCATCTGAATGGTTAATGCTAAACACTTTTCACGAGTTACAATTCTAGCTTGACAGCGCGATATATTATTAAGTTAGTTGATATTGAGATGCTATTCGTGATTGTGAGTCTGACACTGTCAAGGTCAAATTTAGGTGGCTGGGTTTAGTATCAAGGTACAACAGAGCAAAACAAAAACTTCACAAAACTACTCTGCTTCACAGATCATAGTCTGTCTTTGTCTTAAGATTTCTCAGGAAATTTAATGTTTGCCGCAACACTTAGTGAGGCTGGAGAGTGTTGGCAATGGATAATGAAAGAAAGTGGTGTCTTTGGATTGTCAAGGAGACGTGACGTTTACCCCGACACTCACTGAGGTTGGAGAGAATGTTGCCTATGAATTGTCAAGGACACGTGACGTTTACCACAAGACTCACTGAGGTTGGAGAGAGTGTTGGGGTTGATGTAGAGGTCCTTGGCCCACTCGACCATGCACTTGAGAGTGGACACGAGACACTCGAGGCCCTTGAGACGCATGCTCTGCTCCTGCCCCGCTGCGCTGGTGCCGTACTCGCCAGGCTGGCCCCCCTGGGCGATCTTGCTCAGGTCGTTGATTAGGCTGGCATGGTCAAAAATGTGTCAAAATTAAAAAAATACGCCCTACTTGGGGTATAATAATCCACTTTCCCCAAACGGAAGTGCCTATCTAGGAATTTTGAAGGCAACTCGGCAACCTAACTATTCTAAATGTTAAAAAACGAAAATCTAAAGAGATACGAATCCCAACAATAGTTAGAATTATTACAGCTAAATGTGAAAATGTCAACACAGATAATTACGAAGGCAAAAACTAAAAATTGAATCTCTGTCAGGTGTGAACACAATATCTCGAATGACCACTTGAGTAAATATCCAAGCTGACAAATGACCAAAGCAGCTGTAAGGACCTAATGTAAGAGTAATGGAGGTCTCACCGCTCAAAAACATTTGCAGCGTTCAGGTCGCAGTCATAATTAACGTAAATGTCAACGACGCTCTGAGCATCTGCACAGATCCGCGTCAGGGCTTGGATCACCATCCACTTGTGCTGGAAACTCGAGCTTCCTGCCTCGAGGATGTTCAGGAATATCTCTTTGAAGAACACCTGAATCAGAAAAACAAAAGCAAAACACTTATTGGTTAAAAACTACGGACTAAAAATGAAATTCATCCGAAAATAATAACTTTTTCAAGATTCTGTTGAGAATTTCTGTCTTTTCAACTAACGACGTTTCCACAATGCAGGTACACCCAACCCAGAAACTTATACTCCCAGTAAACAGAAGAACACACCTCAATCTGCATTTTGAGATGCGCCTTGAAGTTTGAGAGGAGCGCCACAAAGATAGCGAGACTGAGGTGGAAAACTTCAGGTATGGGCGACACGCCGTTCTTGCTGAGCGCGACACAGAGGTACTGCTTCACGGCCGTGCTGAAGGTGTCGTGGCTGCGGAACACAGGGCCCGCGCTCTGTACAATGGAGAGCAGCATCTCCAGCGACAGGATCTTGGAGCGCAGCTCGTGTGACCTGCGCACAGCGACACCAGGGAATAAGTAATGCGTACAAAGTGTGGACAGGTAAGAGCATGAATTGCTAATAAGTATGACTGAATAGCAAGTAAGAATAGCTAATACAATATAATGAATGAATTGAGTAATTAAAATGAGTAATAAATATGAACAAGTGATGAGTAAAAGTAAGCTGTACGTAGGAATTAGTAGTAAGAATAATAAGAGAGCAGTAATGTGAGCATTTTTAGGGCTTTGTATTTGCTAAGATTGAGTTTTCATCATAAGCACAATAAATCTGTATGCTCGGTTTCAGGACTGTCTAACGGAGCACAGTAAATAAAATGAAAATTTTCCATACTTTTAATTTTTGAATATATTAGTAATCAAATCAATGGAGCAAAAATTGAACAAGCAAACTAGTGAGATAAAACTAGACTATCATAGAACGCTTTTCAGTTTTCTATACGGATCCTTACCATTATTTAATAATGTCAAAAAAAATTTTGATGCATGTTCTGTTTATTCATACACAAACTAAATTTTTTGGCCAATATCAAAAGAAAGAAGATTTTTACAAAACACATCAAATACTGCAGCTACATTCATTACATTTTCATAAATAACTTGTATGTTACATTATTCCTACAACATAGACCCCGAGTTTTGTTTTACAACTTCCTAAGAAGTACTGCAGTGCATTTTGTTCACTAACATGTACGTTATTCACTGCAAAGGCAACGAAAAACAGAAAGGCTGACAAGCTGCACTCACTTGGGATCAGGCGTGTCAGGCAGCGGCTTCATGGACAGCTTGCAGAGTGACCTGAACACGAGGAAGGCGTCCTTCTGTAGCACGTGGCTCAGCTTACCCTCGCTCTCCGGCGCACCTACCACAGCTAGACTCTCCTGGGACAAGACATTCATTAGTGAGCGGGTATGCATGCGGTTCAGTTTTGTGTAGCGTAGCTAGGGTCTAACACTAAATCTCCCGTGACTCATTGAGTGAGGTTGTACAGACAATTTATTTTCATACAGTAGAGCTAGCTGCAGAGAAAGGAAAATGTTCTCTGTGAAACGGGAGAAATCATTACCCTAACAGTGAACAAATTATAGACCAGTCTATCAAGCTGTATTGTTTCCTCCTCAGAATTTTTTCTTGAAAATACGTTCAATTAAAGCTTTTATGAATCTTTAACGGATTGATCATAAATACTCGTTATGAGTAGACCAAATGACTTTGTTTATTATAACGTATAGATTTGAAATAAACTTCTATCATTCATAATATTTCAGATATGAATGAGAAATTATGTTTCAACATTATATTTATCATCACAAATTAGGGAAAGATCAGCAACAGATTTAGATTCAAATGTTTGAAAATGAACGAATTAGGAGCAACAGAAACTAAGAGCGAATGCATTGCGCGGTACACAAACAAATCGACATCGCCCACAACAATGACAATGAATCTTTTATCTTTGGATGTAATTTCACATATCAAGAAAAATGTTCACTAGATACTTTAAAAGACCAACACTTGTATCAGTTTTCCCTGCACAAAATCCTTGAGTGCATTGCACAAGAATTAATTCAGATAATAAGAATGCTAGCAACAAAGCTCAGTGACTCCACAATTGGAGAGCAAATATGCAGAGTGGCCTAACCCACAAATCAGAGGTCAAAATAGGCAGAGTGGATTAAGTGATAATTTCACCTCATAGTGGCGTAGATGTCTTTCAGGCAGAGTGGCCTAATTCCTAGTTAGCAACTTGGCTAGGAAAACCCAGTTTGGCAACCCTGTGCTGAACGCCACGCCTCTAACTTGAGTGTCCTTAAATTCTGTGCTCTGTGGGTTAGGCCACACTGTATATTTGCCCTCCAATTGTACATGCAAGACACACTAGCTATTCTTCGGAAAAAGTGCTGAAATATTCAAAGCCATCTGCGATGAGCTGCTTCATAGGTGGCAATAAACAGAAACGCTAAATACGGTCTAATCTTCACCAAATCACTGCCCAAACACCACACCAATAACTACTGTAAGCATTATGGTAAATTATAAGACCTCTGCATTGCGTCACTGAATAGATTTTACTTAATAATTACTTTGCTACAATGCAACGCAGTGCGATAATTTCGAAAGATGAACAATAAATAAGCGTACACAGTACGTTCATTAAAATAAATAGTATATACGCGCCAATTTAGTTAGGGCAGTGCACTTAGTACCTGAGAAGGGAGTCTGGGGATGGTGGCAGAGCTGGACGGAGTCTCTGCGGCTTTGGTCTCCTCAGCAGCGCCAGCAGAAGTGCTCTCAGCGGAAGACTCGGCTGTACCGTCCCCGGGGGCTGCTAGGCATGTAGATGTTACAAATTAGTAGTGATGTACCGATACCATTTTTTGGCCGATACCGATACTCCGATACTTGGAAATACCGATACTTTGACGGATACTACTACCGATACAGATACTTTTACAATTATATTAAAATAAAATCATTATCAGCCGTACATGGGTGTTAAAATAAAATTATTTACTAATATATCTACTAATATAACAATATTGACAATAAAGTTTTCGATTAGGAATGATAAAACTGCTCTTGCAATGTTAACTATATCGTTTGATTCGTTTCCCGCACAAAGTTTTTCGATTGCGTCATCTTTCCGCTTTCTTTCGTATGATACCGTAATTAGCATGTTTGAACAAATAAGTATTCACTGTTTAGCAATCTTTATTTGCCAACTGAGGTTATTCTCTGACTAAATTTAATTAAAAATTATATTTTTCTCCATTTACAGGCGTAAACTAGTATTATAATGTAGCATTTAGTCTCAGAAAAAGCAGCGTGAACGCAAGCAGTATACGTATGTACTAACACACACACAGTATGCAGAAGAAAACACGGCTCTTTTCGGTTTGGGGGCTATCGAATTTTAATATTTAATTTTTGCCAAAGTAAGTATTTTGGTGTGTAAAATACACAAATGACAACCATTTCGTAGAAAAATTATTTATTTTGCCTGAAATTTGCTTATATCCATTAATATTTTATGAAAGTATAGCGGTTTCTCGGAACGTTTTCGCCACGCAAACTCACGCAGACAGGAATCTATCATTTGTTGGTGAGTGCCTCCCTGTTTTTTTTTTTCATTTTTAGACTATGCCATACACTCTCAATCCTTTGAGTGTGTGCACCTGTTGCAGGGTCTACCAAGTTTTCACCATGATAAACAGGGAGGTGTTTGAAATTAAACCCTTGGTTAGGTTAGTAA
>JACJUY010001411.1:89008-101472 GCA_014220935.1 Platorchestia sp. MABIK | reverse complement strand
CCCGTGAAAAAATTCCGCCAACATTACTCAACCCTTCCTGTCCTGTCCTAACCTATTCTAACCGAAGCTATCCTGATAAAATATCAAACATATCAATGCATGTAAGGGCCATCTTTCAATGTTACACTGAGATATTCGGTATCCATGATACCGCACACTCAGATATCCTATGTTTCTTAAGGGGGCCCTCCGAGGCCCCTGCCAGGCCCCCGTCGGTCCGATGAGCATTTTTCATGTTTTTGTTGAAAAAGGACCCTTAGGTGGTGGACTATTCGGTCCTAAACTTTTATGGCGATACGAACACTAGATCCCCCCCCCAGGGGAATGTAAGGGGACCATAAATTCCGCATTTTCGACCCCATTTCGACCTCATATAAAAAGAAAACAAAACGGAAACTAGAATATTTTATACTTTAACTTTGTTTGCAATGCTGCAAGGATTCTAAAACTGTCTTTGGTTTTGTTCTAGCATAAAAATTCAATGACTTATATTCTTTTGAAATTTCAATAAAAATGAACTAAAAAACCAATATGTCAAATTTTTTCAAAAACTAAGGCCTGAATCGAAAAGATACATAGAAGAAATTGTGTCTGTATTAAAAAGTTACATATTATAGTCAAATTTCAAAAGAATCAGACTACAAATATAAAATTTCATAATTTGTATAAAAATGTTTATTTTTTTATTATTAATTTTTTTTCGAAGTACAAATCACAGTGTGAATATGAAGTTATGTATCGAGATAATCGAAATAAAAATGAAAACAGCATTCAATTACATAAATTATCCTTATATTACACTTCAACAAAAAATTTGGTTTTTTGCTTATACTCAAAACTTCTAATTTTCAACATTCAAAAAAATAGAAGTCATTGAGTTTTTATGCTAGGAAGAAAACAAAAACAGTTTTAGAATCCTTGGAACATTTCTAACAAAGTTATATTGCCCCTTTGTCCATTTTTACATTTAATTTTTTTTTATCATAGCTCATATCCAAAAATTTAGTTTTTTTTTATACATTGGTCAAATATCACATATATAAAACATAAAAAAATGTAAATACAAAATGTCAGAATATATCTTTGTTAGAAATGTTTCAAGGATTTCAAAACTGTCTTTGAATTTGTTCTAGCATAAAAACTCAATGACTTACATTCTTTTGAAAAAGGTATAAAAATGACCCAAAAAACTAATATTTCAAATTTTTCGGAAAAACTAATGCCTAAATCAAAAAGTTTTATAAGGTCAAATATGTTTGTCTTGCAAAAATACATATACTGACCAAATTTCAGACCAATCGGATCAAAAAAACTTGTTTTCCGGAGGACCCCCTTAAGAAGCGGACACCAAACAAATACAAAAATAAACACACAACGGGTATTATTAGGTTAGATACTTTTACTTTCACGATTTATGACTTTCATTTTCATGATAAAATACGTGTTTTTGAGAAGTATCGGTAAATTATCGGCCGAATTTTGCCGATACCGATACCAGTAAAAATAACCGATACTGCCGATACCGATACCGATACATCGGTACATCACTACAAATTAGATGAGTTCATTTAAGCCTCCCTAACCACAACAAAGAAGTGTCAAATAGAGAGGAAGAAGGATGATGCTAAAAAGAATGGAATGAAGATTACATCAGATGAGTTAGTCTTAGCATTCCTAAACAACAAGGGTGTTCTCAAGATTTGAAGAAGACGCCAGTTAGTATGCAATTGAGGGAACGGGGAATCCATGCACAAGGTGTGTCACCACAATTTACACAGAGAAACAGCAAGATGAGAAGTTAATGAAACAAGATGAGAGTTGGAGAAGAAATTAATAAGTGCTGAAAAAAAGGACAACAGTGAATCAAAAAAACATGGTCCTTTTCGAACAAAAAATGAATCTATTTCAAAAAAGGCCTACCTGATCTTTAACTCGGGACCTCACACTCATTCACTATTCGTTCTTTATCCAATTTTGCTCTGATGTTTTTTTTTCTCCCACTAACTCTATAAGTGTTTTTTTTCTCTTGACTAGTTTTTATTTAACTTTTATTTAAATTGGGCAATTTGTTTTCTTTCAGATCTCATTAACTGAATACAAAACTAGCTCTCATTCAATTCATAGAGATTGGATTAAAAAAGTTAATTTAAGCCTTTCGAACCACAACAAAGGCATCCCAAAGAGAGGCGCACATTTAGTACAGAGTTTAGGGAACGGAGAATTCACCTACAATGTGTGTTCCAACCAAAGCCCTCTATGTTGGCAGCTTATAAAAACTGTACATTCAGAAAGAAGTTCATTCAACAAGATGGCAGTTGGAGAAGAAATTAATAGGTGCTGAAAAAAATGCTAGCAGTGAACTGATATACGATGGTCCATAAGAAAATCTACTCTATTTCAACAAAAAGGCCTACCCAACCGCCAGTCCAGGACCTCACATTTTTCCCTTGAGAGCATTAATCTATATATCAACATGCTTAAAACTAAGTCCGTGTGTAACGCTCATTATAATGAAGGCGCCGTGACTCGCGGTATCGTGTCTACGAAGATACTACAGGTAACTCTCGATTTATCCACATCTCGATTAGTCCTTTCGATTTATGTAGTTATGTTTGCCCCCGTTAGTCCGCGCCCTCTCTATTTATCTACCCTTCGCGTTCGTCGTGTATTCTGCAACATTCCTTGTAAGAAAAATCAAAAAGACATTTTGTAAACAAAGGCTGTTCTTTCACCTGTTACTCTGTTCAATCTGTGTTGGTTCGATACATGGGCCAATATGACATCCCCTGTGAGCTCAAGTAAAAAAGTTGATGTACCTATGAAAGTTAAAACTGAAAACAAAAACCAGAAACAAGAACATTAAACAATTTATCTATTTATATATTTTCGTTTTATTCACTCCTTTACTGTAAGATGCTCGGATAATTTTTCGTTTGCAGAATAATGTTCCCCTAAAAGAACAGATTCTCTTATTCTTTTAAACCAAATATGGTACCTCGACTTATCCACCATCTCTATTCATCCAGTCCCATTTCAGGAAACAAATCGAGAGTTACCTGTGTATACAAGAGGTCTTATTAAGCTACTCAATGGAGCCCAATAAGTAGCGGAGGAGAGAATTAGCCAGAGAGAGACAAAGAAGATTTCGAGATAGATTAAGAACGGAAGAAAGGCAATCTATTCGAGATATGAATAGATTGCCTTCGAGATTGAATTACTGAGTGTTAAATTAAAAGATCACCTTTACAAGCATTGATAGGTTTGACATTTTATCAGGATAGGATAGGCGAGAATAGGTTAAATTAGGTTAGGTAATGTTGATGAAATTATTTCAAGGATCCGCGGTTATAGCTTCGGTTAGTATATGTTAGGTTAGGATGGGTTAGGTTAGAATATGTTACGTTAGAATTTGTTTGGTAATGTTGACCGAATATTTTTACGGGTCCACCTAACTGAACGATGATATTGGTTTAGGTTATATTAGGATAGGTTAAAGATAGGTTGGGTTGGCATACGTTAGGTAATGTTGACGGAATTTTTCAGGGGTCCACATTTTTTATGTGTGACATATTATCAGGATCGGTTTGATTAGAATAGGATAAAATATGGTAGGATTGGTGAGGCTAAAATTTTTTTATGTTGAAATTGGTAAGGTAATGTTGACCAGATCCAGCTAGCTTAACGGACATTGTCCATGGAATTTCCTCTGGTCCTGCTAGTTCCCATAAATACAATAGTTGTATCCCTAAGATGAAACGAGCATAATTAAAAAACCTTCACTACAAGGACAGTACACTGTTTTTATAAAGCCCTCTATGTTAGCAGTATGACTACAACTATATTCAGAAATACCTTCACAATGAATTTCACCACAAAGAAAATTTACACTTACAGTCATGTTCCTTATATATCCCCACCTGAGCAAACTTGGTCGATGATTTCCCGCATAACCTGGGCAGCAACCCCCTCGGGGGACTCGTCACTCTCTGCGCCGTTGTCTGCTGGGGGCAGCACGGCAGACATGTCTGCTGCCGCCTCCACTCCCTCGCCCCCAGCAGGTGACTCGAGGGCCTCTACAGGCGGGTCTTGTTCAGTGCAGCCCTCATCGCTGGGCTCGATCTACCAAAACAATTAAAAATGAGGTTAAATTAAGTTGAAAATCATGACACATATCAAGATTAAGTTAGATGAAAAGTGGGATTTTGGCAAATACTTCTATTTAAATCAACACGGAAACTTAGCTTCAATAAAATTACCATAACTTAAGTAAAGATGAATAGCTTGACTAGAGCAAATAATTATTCAATTGATATGAAGAAAAACAATCTGAACTTGATATTCATTGTTTTATAATGATACTCTTTCACAATCTCAAGATCAGATGAGTTAGTTTTACCCACCCTAACCACAACAAAGGTATTTCAAAGAGAGAAAAGAGAAAGGCATCTTTCAGTATGGAATTCAAAGAGCGAGGAATGTACGCACAATGCTTGTCATTACCGAGGTTCCCCCTGTAAAAAAGAACACCAAATCAGGAAGTAACTTTATGACACTAGATAAAGTTAAAGAAGAAAGTATTAGTTTATTCATATCTTTTCTCTATGAAAGAAATTAAAAAAAAATCACAGCAAAGTAAGAAAAACAAACACTTATCCCTCATGAAACGCGTAAATTACAATGAAACAGAAATGTCGGACCTGCTGAGCAGCGTCGAGGAGCGCTATGTCCGAGATGCTGGCCCCATCGCCCTCAGTTCTGGCATCAGCCGCTGCCGAGCAGCTCTCCCCGCCCTCGCCTTCTTCACGGGCCGGCAGCACTTCGTCCTCTACCGACCCCACACTCCCTGCACACATGTACATTCATTGCTACACTATTAACGATCAATACCAAATGAAAAAATATTTTTACTGGTATAGGCCAGATGAAAATGTTTGGATTCACAATTTTGAACTACTACTACACTTGCAAGTTGCAAAAGGCATCTGTACTTTTCCAATAAAGATTCACACCATTTACTTCACAACTATGTATGTCATTGCCTTACTACACAAACGAAATCGTCTTGAATGCAATGGAACTCTGAGGCAATATTTAAGAAAATTTGGGCTCATTCGGAGACGCACACCTGACGCTACTAGCGTAGCCCCTGAGCTGCTCAAAAAGTCAGCTTGAACATAAGCGTCCAAAGCATCAGATCAGCTGAGGCACAAGTCTCGGTATCCCCTTTGGTGACTGCTACCAGACGCGATCATGCATAAGGACTTCCGTTGTTTAATGTGCTTGAAGACGCAATGTGTTACCAGCAGCCCCAGCAATATTTAAGGTTGTGAACAAGGTTTCTCATCATGACAGATTACCACGAATGTGGTTGTAATAGCTTCTGACTTTTACACAAATTTTTTTTGGTGCTATTCAATTTTGGAAACGCTGAAAAGGTATTGAAATCGTTCAATTAGATGCCCGACAAACTATTTTTTACAGACAAATAAACGATATAATTATCCATTTTCCGAGCTTAGGCAAAGCAAAAATGCTCTAATCAAGCAGTGTTCTCTTTAGAGAGCAATAATGGCGAACAAAACATCTTTTTAACAATGCTGCACCAAGATAGAGCAAGAGACCTACCGTCTTCTTTAGGTCCTCCAGGCGGTCTATCAACGCTCGGGGGACTGCCCTCGCAGCTCTCAGCCACGAGCCTCTCTTGCAAGGCATCAATTGTGAGGGGGCGGGCATCTCCAGTTGAGTTGGTGTCTGCCGACGTCTCAACTGGTACTGTGTCTGAAGAATGACAGGGCATCATTACATGAAAACTCAATCAAAACTAACGAATAAATACTTGGCATAAAATAAATGAAATAGACTATTGGTATTCAAGAATTAGAATGCATAAATAGGTTGGAAGACAGAGGTACCTTGTTCAGGGCTGCCGTTGAGTCCTGCAGATGCTAAAGTTTGCCCAGCTTCGGCGGTCCTGCTGCTGGCGTTGCTGTGCGTGCGGTCACGGTCTTCCTCACCAATTTCTTCTGCCAACTGTGACGAATTTACATATTATTTTCTGTAACGCTGAACACAGTCATGATAAACCTCAGTTTTAATGCATTAGCTTATGCTTATGAGGGCGTGTGACAACGCATTTATAGAAATGAATAGAGCAATAGAAACGAGCCTAGTGGCTTATTCTTGGTTTGATACCCATATTTCAAGCCATTCAACTCCAATAACGCACAGGGACCAGTGTAGAAGTAAAGGAAAAATGACAGTCACATTTGCAGCTATGAAAGATTCACTGATTATAAATTAATTTAGCCCCCCTTACCACAACATAGATGTTCAAAGAGAGGAAAGATGATGGCGCCATTAAGTATTCAGTTAAGGGAACGGAGAATCTATGCACAAAACGTGTTCTTGCACAGGATCACGCGTGCATAGGAACAGTCAAGTTAGGCTAAGAAGAAAGGTTATGAAACAAGATAAAAGTTGAAGAAAAAAATCAGAGGTGCTGAAAAACAGGGCAGCACTGAACCAAAAAAAGGCGATCCTGAAAAAAAATTTCATTTCAACAAAAAGGCCTAACCACTCAGCTCAAGACGCTCACATTATTTCCCCGGGAACTCTACTTCCCATAGATAAATGGTAGTATTCCCCTGAGGAGAGATAATAACAGGTACTCATAAAAAAACAGAGAACTCAGAAACAATTGGTTGAAAAAATGTGACAAAAGCACCTAGAAACAAGACCCAGAAGACAAAACGGGAGTAGAGCAGCTCACCGCCTGGGCCTCCATCCTGGCGAAGACGATGTTGATCATCTGGGTGAGGGCAGCCTTGGCGGTGACCTGGTTGGTCAGGTCCCGCGACGCCAGGTGGATGCTGTAGCACGTCCGCACCGCCACCAGCACCGTGCCTGCGTGTACACTCACGTACTGCGATGTCAGCACCGTCAGCACGGCCTGTGTGCGCCAAATTGGTGTGGTTATGTAGAGGATATAACTGTTTTTATCTGCGTTCAGGTGGAAGAGGTGTTCGTTAGTGCTAGGAAGGTAAATGGAGAGAAACTGATTTGTAAAACACTACGATGCAGAATGATGATAAAAATATCTGCACAGATTTCTAAATAAAAGCACACAAACCTAAACAGTGACAAGAAAACAGACGTCAAATGTTGTACATGAGAGCAATACACAGTTTTTACTGATGAAATTGGAAACAATAGTTTTTATTCATGAAATTGGAAAAAATACACCACTTTAATTATGAAATTCGCACAAAAAATTTTCAACCACTATGTCGATCTTACAGTTACCTGAAGAAACTTTACATGAACATACATCCACGTGCTGAAATTCACCTTAATAATCTGAATTTCGACATCTTTGTCCGTATTGGGCCCCAAGAAGCAGTTACAGATGGTCTCCACAATGTGGTCAATGAGTCGCTTGTTTGGGTCATTGGGGTCTGGACAGTTGCCTGTGAGGTGGCCGTACGCTATCAGCTTCTGCAATGGTCAGTTCATGCAAGATTATGCACTATTTCATCAAGAATAAAACCACAAAAAACGGTATAAAATTCATTTTTTTTTAAAAAGGAGCATTCAGACTAGCGCTAGTTTCGACATGCACTATTGCACATGCACACATGCACTATGCACTATTTATGCCAAATTTCAACTTTTCTGTTCTGTAATGCTACATATTTAAGTCCTGCAATAGTTTATCAATTATATATTTAAATTCAAATTTCTCCTATAAATGCATTAACCCATTCCAAGCGGCAGGGTATCTACTGGAGCGCACAAATTTTGAAATGATCTATATATAGCAGCTACCACTGTTCACTAGTCACTTCAGCATGCCATAAATAGTTACACCGCTGAATGGAAGGAATGTGCTTGTGACTATATATAGTTTCTTCTGCTTAACACGATCAAGTTGAACTTAATTTTTAGAAACATAAAAACGTAAACGGCATATTTATTAGTGTACGTGAAATTGTACACAAAGAAAGATGGAGGAATAAATTTCAATTTGAATAATTTCTCAAGTATAGACTTGTATTGGATTTTTATTTTTGGTACGATACCTTGAGTACTGACAAAAATTATAGGTATGTTGATAGACCGCAAATGTGTGTTTTTACGGCCACAGATGGAACGGTACATCTGAAATTCTGAATATAATATCTGATTTCTCAGATACAAAGTCAACAGCTTGAACAGAATGCATAAGAAGTATTTTGCTTATAAAGGCATGTTAGATTTTTGAAATGGAATTATTACTCTTATGATTATGAGAGGAGATTATTATTATTAGACAAGAATATATATCAACAAGTCAATAAATTTCAACACAACTTGGAAAACAAGCAAGAAAATGATAGCAAAGTTGGTAGAGCAGCAAGTCTGCTACTCCTCGTGCCCCGCAATCACGTACCACCCACATTCACGTCCAGTAAGACACTGAACTCATTGTTCAACTTGCTTAAAATTATCTGAGGAACTGAAAAGGATGCCAGACAACACTTTTTTGCATGTAGTCTTCATATTGTAGCCACCGCTTATGAGAAGCAGGCGGAATAAAACAGCAACTATGTATAGACGTGCCGCTGAATGGGACCATTTTTGAGACAAACTATATATAGTTCCACCGCTTGGAATGGGTTAATATAACAAAATTTGAAGAAAGATCATCAATATTGCAAAACAATTTACAACAGAAATGGCACAAATCCAACTTTGCTTACACTAAACCTAACTTCAAGAAATCTTTGTTCAAATGACCGACTGTGTGGAACTTCAAGACACCATAACCACCATCATTACCTGAATGCAGTCGAGGGCGGTGACCACCATGCGTGGGCTTTTGGACTGGCAAGCCAGTTCGAACGGCAGGAAATATTTCTCGACGTCAAAAGCAGGCGAGTCTGAGCGCGGCAGAGGCAGCGCTGAACTGCCTGCTCCGACGCTAGAGACATCGTTCCCGAGAGCTCCTTTGACGTCCTCTGCCGCACAAACGCCAGGTCAAAACGTGGGGAAATTTGACTAGCTGGATCTGTCAGGAACTTTTAGACAGCACACACAATGATAATACTCCAGAGTGAGGTACAGGGAGGAAGGGTGGGTTATCAACTCCTGGCATGAAATATCGGTCAGTCCAGGAAAGTATTTGGAGCATATTATAGAGTGTTGTATGATATAGACAGAAATTTACGTGATTACCTTTCTACTCTCCATGCACCACTTCTTCTCTAGTTTTGTTCCATGCGTCTCAAATCCACTAAGTCACCTCTGGGTTGTTTTAGTTTTCCTTCTTTGTGCAAGGTAGGCCTTTGGTAAAGCAGGGCCTATGGCATACCAACAGTTATCAAAATTCAGTATCTACATATGAATACCTTCAAAAAGGAAGATTCATGTTAAGGAATTTAGCAAGGATTTCCAACGTAAATTTAATGAAGTTCTATTCATAGTCACAGGCACTTTTCAGATGATGTTTAAAGAAATAGAAAATGAAGAGAAATTGAAACAATACCACTCCAGGAGAAGGCTTGCCCGACACGCTACCAATATGATCATCTAAATACCCTCTCTAAAACACAAACAAATAAGCTTAGAGGCCAGAAGTGTTACAGATTTTCCCCCAACCGTTATGAAATAGTCCTCAAGAAGGCTAACCCATTAAAATGATAATCCAAACCAATGGTGTTAGTATGCCTTCTTCCCAGGAAACCTAAATCACAACCTTGAGCAGCAGCAACAACACACTCTGATGAGGATGGTTCATCACAAGCACTTCTAAAATGAATTTCTTCTAAAAAATCAGCAACTTTGCATTGCTCAATAGCGCAAACTCACGTGAGATAGCAATCATATCTGTACAAAATAAAGAAATCAACTGATATGGTTCTTCACATGGAATAATACACTAAAAATATTATAATATATCATTATCATTGCATTAAATATCTAATGCAATAGTTGGGTAAAAACACTAATTCCCACATTCAATTAATATATAGGAATTTATTGATGTCCTTTCTTACTTTTTAGAAGTGTCATAGCCTCATACTGCAAACACAGATCTAAAAAATGTTTATTTAAACTACACCATAAAAAAACATCAGCTTCCAAGCTGTACAAAAAATTTCAGACACAGAAGAATTTCAAAGCAAAATATTACCCATTATAACCACAATAATACAACAGGACATTGCATCACATCTTATCTTTTTGCAATAAAAGGAGCCTGAGTAGGTGTACCTGCACACTTAATGATGATCTTGTTTGTTTTATTACCAGCTGTTGAAGGTACAAAGTTATTTGCCCGTAACCAAATATTGTGACAGAACAATGTTTTTCTGAATAATGCAATAATATCCAAATGCTTACACACCTCATTTGAATGAAAAAGGATAAAAAATTTGTTTGCTCATCCATGCCAAAAAATGAGTGCCAAACTGCCAGAAGTGAACTCTATCTCTAGGCCACTCTGGAGTGAGAAATTTTGTATTTTTATTTAGTGCTGACAAGTACAGAATAAAAGAGGACTTTAGCTCATTCACTTCAGTCTTAGAGTGAAATTCTCAATTCTCCCTCCTGTAGAAAATGCAATACAAACAAAACCTTCACAAAGGCTGTTCAATGTCCACGTAAAAATAAGAAAGGCAGAAGCTACAATGTTTTACCAATAATGTTGTACTTAACACGTTAAGTGCGGCGTAACCCACCGGTGGTCATTTAGGAGATTTTCATAATGCTGCTGACCGACTAGCAGTCACTGACTCAATTTTTGTAAGTACTAAATGCAAGTTAAATGATGGCATGATCCAGTTAATGTTTGCTATTGTCAAAATTTCTTACTACATTTCACTCAAAATTTGAGTTGGATATTGAACTTCAGTTTAACACCCCGGACTTAACGTGTTGACATGAGGCACAAAGACTTAAAAAGAAGATCTTACCAAGAGTTTGCTCAACAGCTTTGACAAGCTGAGAGTGATGAGATTTTTTAATTTCCCTCTCAGATTGCAGCTTCTCGAGGGCACGAACAACGAACATCCTCCCTGATGCTGGCGACCTCATAACATAATGACCAGTCTAAAAATAAAGTAAGCATTAATACATATGACTTCATGCTTCATTATGAACATGGACTAGGAGATATGGTAAAAATAATAGTTCCCTAGACAGGCACTGCCTATATTAATTTTGCATCACTTGTTCAGAATTTACTTTTACATAAATGAAACTAATTCCTAATGACAAAATTTGAGGTTGAAGCATGAAAGCATGACCTATGCATATGAAATGACACTTTAGACAAAACAGATTTTTCAGAAAAAATTAATGCATACTCAACATTCAGACTGTAATTTGAATTCCATTTTGCACACACACCAAGATAAAAACACATTTGATAAGTGCACTGTATTTTCATATTCCTATATTAAACAACAGCTATTATCATCAATACTAGGAACTCTTCTAATAAACCAAGTATTAATTCAGGCCACTTATTCAGTAGAAGTTGTATTTAAAATTGAGGAAAATCTAATTGATTTCATCACAGATATTCTCAAAACTATAAATCTCAAAACTACCACAGCAATTAATTTAAAACATTTCATCAGATGAGTTAGTTTAAGCCTCTCTAACTGCAACAAAGGTGTTCCAAAATGAAGAAGGTATCATACAGTTTGGAATTGATGGAAATAGATAATCTAATCACAAGCTATGTTCCCTCCCTGTGGTTAGGAACTCTGAGCTGAGCATAAGTTTATAAAGCAAGATAAAAGTAGGAAAGAGGAATGAATGCTGGATAACATAACAGTAGTGAACTAAAATAAATTTGATCTGTAACAAAACCTAAACCTATTCTAGTAGCCATAAAAGCCTACCTAACCTACAGTTCAGGACCTAACATCTTCCATCTGAGAGTCCTAATTCCAATAGATTCAGTTATTGTATCCCTTTAAGGAGTAAATTAACAAAAAAAACAGAAGTGAAGCTGATAAAAATTTTGCATCAGACTGGAAATATAGCAACCATCAATTAAACCCTGGATAAAGGAATTTTTGGAAAATTATTAAAAAGCTTACGTATGAGTTCATTTCAATTGCCACTGGAAGACATCTCATGTTCTCTAGCACCCAGCCTAGATAAACCAGCCTGGCAAGTAAACAAACTTATGCCAAATTTACTCATATGCCATAATTTCATGAATGGCTGTAAATCTTACAGCCACTTTTTTTTACGCATGTCACTACCAGAACCCTTCAATATGCAGCATCCAAAAAGAACGTGAATGAAAATTTCAAATTTCAAGTGAATGTCCAGACACATGAATGCAGAAACTGCATCGCAAGTTAGCCAAAGAAAGCCAGCTTCAGCCCTACAGTGCCTGTCTCAGCCCCACAGTGCCAGCCTCAGCCCCACAGTGCCAGCCTCAGCCCCACAGTGCCAGCCTCAGCCCC
>JACJUY010001411.1:73637-88666 GCA_014220935.1 Platorchestia sp. MABIK | reverse complement strand
AGCCCCACAATGCCAGCCTCAGCCCCACAATGCCAGCCTCAGCCCCACAATGCCAGCCTCAGCCCCACAGTGCTAGCCTCTGCCAGATGACATCAAATTCTACTAGGCAGTGGCAGGCACTACCTTGGTCTATTAAGATAATACAATTTGAATTTTATTTACAGGTTGTAATATCAGGATAGATGAACAAAATATTAATTTGTTTTTGTATTTAGCAATTGATAAAAATTAAACTTTAGCATATAAAAGTATTTATATGGAGTTCAAGAAAATATTATTGCTAAACTTTTCCATGTATTTCTCACTTTTGATTATGTATGGATGTATTGATTTCTTTTCCTCATCTCTCCTGCTAAATAATACAAACAAAAATTCAGCATAACACTTAAGGATATTCTAACTTTTTGGCATTTAAAATTAAAATATGAATACAGAAACAATTTCATGAATTGGAATTTCAGGTGGAGCAAAATATAGAAAATTGGATACTTGAATAGCTAGTTAAGGGTAAATAAAGGCACAGGCATAAGAATATCATCAAAGTTTTGATACACTAGAACTAATGAAATATATTGAAGAAAAAAGTTGTAAAAATTCATAAACTAAATATAATACTTGCAAGAAATATTTTCACTAGAACAAGATAACAAAACATAATTCAAGTTTATTGTCTAAAAAAACCTATTATTACTGAATGTCATCCCATTTGAACATAATTACTCAACAGCAAAATGGAATGCACAAGTAAAAATATCAAACTAATTTTTCTGAATTAATGACGTACAAAATTATGTGAAGCTAACGTTTTTTTAATTGTAAACGCAGCAAGATATTTGACCAAAATAAACTCATTGCAGTAAAAAATTATACTGATAACAATCTCTCACACACAATCTTGCAGCAAAAAAATTATCATCACTTTAACAAGTGTTTAAGGAAAGCATCAATGCATCACTATAAACATTTCACACCTGACATTAGCTGTAAAACATAATTTGAATTCAAGTGCTTACTTCCAAATTCCTTTTATCAGCTTGCTCAATGAAACCTAAGTTTTACAATAGTACAGCACAAAAATCACCTTCATACAAAATGAACCACCTAAAGTCAACGTGTAATTGAATGAAAATCACATAAAAAAAATATTGAATAACATTTTTTGATGAAAAAATGATTCATTTGTATCAGCTCAGCACAAGCTCATTTGCATCTCATAAGAATCATTTTACTGTATAAAATCAAAAATATCCCCAATCATCCGTACATAAATGGGTTTCATGCATAAAGTAGAGACATATTTTTTCATTCACCTGAAATTAAAAATCAATTACAAATAATTGGTGACGTGGTCGGCAAAATCAGCTGATGTTATTATTCCAACAGCGACATCTTGCGCTAGAAATTCTTACTGTTAAGGTACTGACTACATATGCCATGTAAAAGATAACGTTTTAGGTATACGTCCCTAAGAAATATATTTGGGAGATCATGGCACACGAATCATGCAAAATCCTCTGCAAAAAACAAGTAAATAAAATGTGGTGAGATTTTTAGGCAATTAAATAGGATTATTTTCAAAGCGTTGGTAATTTTACATTGAAGAAAAAATTGACATATATAAAGAGTTTACTTGCAATAACATTACCCATCAAATGTTTGAATTAATTTTTAAATGTTATAGCATAAGGATAGTTATTTAGTACACTTACATGGGTGTCATAACTGTCTACGTCAATGCATGTAAAAGAGAAAAACCTATGATAATATTATTGTACTCCCATTGGCAAGTTAATTCAAGTGATATAATGCATACGCAAAAATTTAATATAAAAATATAATGATAGTGGCACATCGAGGCAAAATGCGTTTTTAAGTCTCTACTTACACCGGCTTATGACTTTTGGGCTCAGCTATATCAAGAAAGAAAACGAAAAGAAATGAAAACTCGTTTATTTCCAAAAAGTTGACACATGAGATACATGACAACATATTTGTTTATTTGTTATTCAAATTTAGTATTGAATAGTCGCAAAGTGTTTCACGAATGTATTCATCAAGACTTCCAGTTTTTGTTTTTCTCACAAAAAATCCAACACTGTAATGAAAATGAAACACAGTAAGGGGTGCAAGTAAATAATTTTATTTTCAAAAATATAAAATTTATATGGTACACACTCGAAACTCTCTTTTCGTACATACATGCCAAAGTGGTACCCAGTAATTTCCACACAGATCATTGTTAAAAGTTAAAACCACTCAGCAAAATTACGGTCTTGCCTCCATAAATAATACTTGCTGAAATAAGCAAAGAAAAAAGTTTCTTTCCTGCAAAGTTGAATCATCAAATTTGCTATAACATTGATTATTGAATAATTCTTAATATAGAAGTCTTTAATTTGTAATACAGTCGTTAGAGGTGATATAATAACCGTGAAGATGATTGAATAAAATATCAGGGTGTAATAGAAGTTCTATTCAATTTTTGAGCTATATGTTTAGGGCAAGATTACTTCAATTTAGCTCGTTAATTTTGTGTTCTTATCTATGGTAATTGATAAAATATTATTTCTCCTTTCAGATTGTGTGATAATTATCGTAATTAAAAACTATTTTTAGCCCTAATGTACACTCCAAGTAATGAGCTTATCAGGCTTATTTTACTGTTTGAATTTTATAAAGGCAAAACGGCAAGCTCAGCAGCAAAAACGCTCTAAGACGCTTATAGAAGTGATGTTGTAAATAAAAAGACCTGCAGAAGATGGGTTTCACGTTTCAAAAAGGATGACTTCAGTTTGAAAGACGAACCGAGAGCAGGATGCTCAAAAATACTTTCTTGCGCAATTACAAGCTGCCCTTGATGAAAATCCAACTAACATTTCTAGAGAACTGAGCAAAACCTTTAATATAAGCCATATGACCATATATCGGGAAATGAAGAGACTTGGCAAAGTCTCAAAGGCTGGGAAAGGGTCCCACACGATTTGTCAGAAATCCACAGGCAACAGCGTGTGACCTGTTGTGTTTCACTGCGTTCTCGTGAACTTCATGCACCTTTTTTAGACCGAATCATGACTAGCGACGAGAAATGGATCCTTTACAAGCAAAAGACAGAGGCTAAGTCCTAGTTCAAAGCCAATTCCACAGCCGAGAAGTGGACTGCACTCTAAAAAATTCTTTTGTGTGAATGGTGGGATTTGAAACGAAATGATTATTATGAACTATTGGGTAACAGTCCAACAATAACATTTGAAGTTTACTGTCAGCAGCTAACTCGTTTAAAAGCAGTTTTACAGGAAAAACAGCTTTCTTTGATCAATCGCAAATGAGTGATTCGCTGCACCATGACAATACCAGACCCCACACTTCAAGAGCAATTAAAAATCTCATTGAAGAATTGACTGGGAAGTCATGCATCACCCACCATATTTTCCCGATCTTGCTCCAACTGATAATCGACTTTTCAGGAGCTTACAGAATCATTTAATGGGACAAAAGCTTACTTCAAGAGAAGAGGTCGAAATGAAACTAGTTTTTTTAGTCCAAACTGGCTAAATTCTTTGAAAAAAGAATCAGAAAGCTTATGGCAAGATGGGAAGATGTAATTAATAAAAATGGTGATTATGTTGAAGACGAAATAAATATATTTTTGACAGGATTTTCATTTTATTTCAAATTAAAAAAATCGACAAAACTTCTGATACAACCTGATAGTGAGGGAAAACATAAAAGCATTCTCTTGGTTATCTTACACTAAGTTTAAAAACGTGCAAACACAGCTCACAATAGGAAAGACTGAGAATATTGATGAACAAGCATTAAGCGACCAATTCTCTATTTGCGATGACACATAAGCTTAGCGATTGTGGCCAATGTTGAGTAAGTTTGATGAGTGAAAATAATATTGTCTCAGTATATCCCTCATAAGAAGTTACTAATTGACTTTTTATTCATAAAATATTTACAATCATTGGCGCAAGAGCTTGTTAACAATATTAATTAATATTTATGAAATTATTAATTTATTACCATTTATTTTTATTATTATTTATTTTGATTAATAACAACAATATAAGAAGATGATATTCAAAGTAACGAGGCCAGTTGGTAGTTAATAGCAAAATTACGTCATTTAGGGCATAACTGAATGTTTCTGGGTAAGTACTTTTGCACTAGCAGATGCGTGTATGTTAGGGAAACATCTTGAAATGAAACATCTTCATTCATCACCTCATCATTAAAATCGGGTTGAATAATTTTGTTTCGGTTTGAGAGCGAGCTCAGTGAATAGAAGAGTTTGTAAAATACAATCAACATTGCTCTGAGGGATGTTTGAAGATGAAAATATACGTAATGAGCTTGATGAGAGAGGATCCTTTCTTGAATAACGGACCTGTTGAGCTTATTTAGGAGAAGGGTTGCATGATCGCTCATTTCAAATATACTTAATCCTGCTCCCTCCAGCGTGAAATTCATACATTTTTGAAACTTTTTTTCGATGATATTGAGGTATACCTTTTCAGACTAGACTGCAATGATCAATACGCGAGAACACTAGAGATAGAATGGATATGGCATCATGTTCTTCTGTCCTCACTGTTTTACATTACTGAAAGACATTACGTTTCCTATTCTGGAGGGTCCAATTATTAAAAAGCCTAAAGTATGCTTAGGTCAATGAGGCCAAGTTAATAAAGGCCTCATACTCATGAAACTTTGTTATTGAAGGGCTTCACACCCACCTACTTTAAAGATGCAATTTATTATAGAGCTTCCTATATATCAACGTTGATTGTGGAATATTCATAAAAGGCCTCACATATATACTTCGTGGATGAGGCAATGTTATTGGTGGGCCTCACATCCATATACACACATACATTGATTAGGCCTTGCCCTTCACGTTCTCTTAATCCGACAGGTTTGTATTAATAAAAAGCCTTGCCTACACCTACGCTGCTGAAGCCTGTTATTGCAGTGCCTCGCATGCATCTGCTCCCCCGTGCCATCCAAGTCACATTTGTGCTAACGAGCAAAAGATGAGCTTATGTCGAGCGTGGCCGGCAGCGCGTGGGGCAGTGAGGACTGCGGCGCACGGAGGGAAAAAACAAAAAACAAATATTGGTGGGAAAATAGGAATAATGGCAACAGGCATACGCGAAAGTAAAATTGAATCCGATGAAACAAAGAGGGTGAACTTCAGGGAAAAACTATAAATGGTGGCATAACCATGTGTGCTGAATTATTGGGATCTTTATATTACGACGCTCGATCAAAAGATACGTGTAATTCGCTTTCGAGTACCGCGGTGACGGTTTTCCTCGGCATTTAGAAAGGGTAATAAATTTATTTACTGGACTATCGAGTTATTTCTGAAATGTGGTTCAGTGTTAACTGGTCGCAGAGCATAGTAAGTGAAATGTAATGGACCTTGAAGTTGTGTTTTGCTCAAAAAAATAGAAATTGAAACATATATATATATATACTTATATGTACGTAGATATACATACACATATATACATATGTGTGTGTGTATACATATATATACACATCCGCATGCACACATATTCATATTTATATGCATTGAAAATGAATATAAGAAAAAAAATAAACATAAAATGCAATCTACCTCCTGCTACATCCAAAATGACAGTCGAGCTCAGTGTAATCGTAATAAATTACTTGAAAAAGGAAAAGTAAAAGGAAAAAACAACTTCGAAAAACGTAAAAATGAACTAGTTTCTAATTTTCTAACAGAATTTTAAGGGAAATCAAGTTTAAGTCGATACACATAACCATTACCCATCCAATCGTTCCGTCCTACGAAGAAATTGGGCAATCTTAAAATTATTCTAATGAAATAAGAACACATCAACAACTATAAAACAAGTGTGAGTCGGGAACCACAGTTCATTCTTTACTTCTGAGGTCAAGTGACCCATGAACGCTAGCCTAGGGGAACTTTCCGCTATAGTGCTGGCAGAACTGCATGGGGCGCAGAAAATCTTTATATCTGAGCACTAGTTAACTATGGGAGTGTGGAGAAATTAAGGATGCCTTTTTCGTACTATAAAATTAGTGATGTTGTTATTTCAGTGTAAACTATATCGTAGGAATTGGAGATTCGGTGTGCTCCTCATATGAGAGGGTAATAACACTTGGCTTGATGTAACTCTCGTAAATGCAACCGAAGAAATAAGCACCCAAGTCAGAGAACGTTGGTTTTCAATAAACAGAGAGGGTGAAAATAGAATTTAATTTTCAGACTTGAATATCTATAAATGGTAACTGGTTAACTTGTTTTAGTTCTTTTACGAACTTGATTTGGAGTAGGAGCCATTTATATCTAGAAAAATTATTGAGCTCTTCTTCTGAATGAGGTAATACTGCAAATCGTCCAAATATCCATGATAAAAAAAACTGATTTGAAATTAGAGGGACACGAATCTAAGAAGTTATTTCTTCAACTAAGAAAGAATGACTGAATGACTGCCAAGGTAGTGGATGTGTGTGCCTTAATTAACGAATATGATTGTTGCCTGAAGCCATGTGTTATGAGTGAATCTCTCCAACCATTTATCCATGAAAGTATCCACATCCTATTATCTCTCACAGTCTATTTGCATTTCCATTCTATTCAGCTGTGCGGGATAACTGCAATAGTTTTTCTCATTATTTCAAAGTTTTAAATTTCCTTGCATTTTGTATTAATCAGGATGAACTTAAACTCAGCATTTTAGAATCTCTACACATTTCCACCCACAGGCCACATTTAAATAATACTCAAAGTGCTGTAAAACTCAACACTGCTCCTACATTCTAGCAAACTCTATAGTTCCGTGAAAGAGATATTCAGCGTGCGTGTGAGAGCATGTGCATGCATGGACGTTGATTGAGAAGTTACTGTGTTTGAGGTGTCAAGAATTTTAGCTTCTAAAGTTTTACTGGTGCACTTTTTTCTCGTGTTTTAATTTCGACTGTTTGCATTTTTTGCCACAGCACTGATGATGGAATGAGAATGTATTGTGAACGTGTACAAGTAAACATGTTCATTTTACCCATGGTTTCTTTTCATACAATGAAGCAGGACTTAACAAAAAAGGACCTAGCATTGAGACATGTCTACATTCTTGTGGAAAATCACAAAAGTTTTCTACAGCTATCTAGAAAAGAGGGTTTCTAATATTGTTGAGAGAACAATACTGAAAGCGGTAAAGATGGCATCACAAAATTAATTTGCTGTCTCAATTAGTTGTCCTTTTCAAAAGACATTCCGTACTATCCATTGTAAAACGTTTTCAATCGTTTTCAAATCTGGACGACAGGCTGGATGTGGGAAAATGGGAACATCATACGCCTGAGAGAAAGTTTTAATTACGTCTTTGTTAGGAATCGCTCCATCATTCTATTCAAAGTATCATCCATCACTTCACAAACGAGGGCCGTCCGTCGTAATAGAAGCTCTCTGTAACATACCAACATGAGAAGCTGATGTTTAACGTCCCTGCACAACCTAAAGTTGCATTGCACTATTTTGAGAGAAGGGCACCCCACACTGTGACGGAATCTCCGCCTGTGTACTGTGTAGAAAACATTTCAAGGGGGAACTCTTCGTCGTGCCAGTAACGTTGGAAGCCACTAGGACTGCTTAGGTTATTTTTTATCATCCGAGAACAATGCTCTCATTCACTTGTCAACGTTGCATGCTCGGTGCTCCCAGATAAGCTGCAAACTATTTACTTTGTGACGTAGAAGCAGACAAGGCCTTTGAAGACGCTCATTGTCTAAACCCTTTTATCTCAGATATCAGATGCAATCGACATCAGTGAATGCTCCAATTTGTCTCGAACAGCCTTACGAATTCTCCCTACAGATTCAATGCTTGCGAATTTGTTATCTACCACTAGATTTCGCTCTTCCATAACTGCCAAGGTATTTCAGAAATTAAAACCTATGCTACGCTGCGTTGAACATCAGCTGCGATTACACGCTGTGACAAACCTTGCTTCAGCAACTCAACGACCAAACCTCGTTCAAACAAGGATGGTTTGCTTGCCTTAGACACAGTAACTTTTAAACAGTGAGTGGCACCTTATAACTCAGATGAAATTTATAAATTTCCCTTCACTTAAACTTTTGTGAGACCTAGCAATGAAATTATGATCACCTGAAATACAGTTCAGTTTCTTAAAACCGGATTTTCTAAATAAATTGATTATGTAAAAATTATTCGTCTTCTTCATTCTTAATCTTCACCTATGGTTCAACGGCTTAGAGAAAAATTTCCCAGTATTTCTATCCAAAATAGCATTTTTCAGTTTTTCAACTGGTCCTAAACTTAAGATCATGAGGGCATGTCTCGCTAGATCGTACCTATAAGTGAGGTTGTTAAGTCTGCCTATCTGGTTGCACTACCTTTGAACGACTAGGAATTTAACCTGCAGGCAAACTTGAAAGGGCCCTGCCCGTTCACTTCTTGAACAAGTTAACGTTGGAAATTTCAATTGACATATATTTAATTTTTAACAAGACTAATATAGTGGTGCTATTAGGTGCTACAACTCTTATTGGCGAGTCTCAAGAGAAAGATGTAAGAAACTCTCATCAATAAGTACCTTCATATACTAAGTACTAATTAATGTAGTACTCAAATACTAAGTTTTGGTACTAAGTGGTACAACTCCAGATAGTGACTAGTCGCAGGGAATGGCTGTTAGAGAAGCGTCTCGTTTAGCATCTTTTAACAATTTCAAAATCCATTACCATCCTTTGATTTCAAAATCTCTGTCCTCTACCTCGGAAAGATGTTCTTCGTGTTACGAAGCTTGCACACCACACGTGCTGACGTTAATTTATCCAATATTAAGATAATTTAGATTTATTCCTAAAACTTTTCTTTCGACGTACAATTTTCACAATAAAAGATGATAACATTTCATAAAACGTCAAAACATATCCTCATGGGGCTTTTGTACTGAGCGTGGAGGTCAAAAATATTTATGAATTGATAATGCAATTTTCACTTTTCTAAGATAGTATAGGTGCAATTTTTTTAAAACTAACCATACATTAAAGCTGATACAAACGAAAAATTTTAGGTTTCACAGAAGCAAAGAAACAAAATAACATTTTCACAATAAAACATTTTGTTTGTTTGTAAAACTTTTTTGTCGTTGTTTCGTTAATATTATTGAAAAAGTTTTAAAAGATTTGTAACTGAAAAAAGCAAAAAAGCTTTGTTCATAAAAAGCTTTTTTACATCAAAAACAGCTCTCCCCCCCCCAGTCCACCCCCATAGTGAGCGTTCTATTGCGTGCACTCCTATAGAATTTATTGTGGATTTTCAGCACATGTATAGCTTCAATTTAAAGCAAAACAATTTATTTTAAAATTTGGCTGAAAAAAAGGGTACGGTGGCCTTAAATTCATGTTATGTATGTTTTATGAAGTAAGAATTTGTAATTTCGTAGCCAGCTTATCAAGAGCTCTAAATGTTGTTATGAGGCCGCCATTTTGTTGTGAAGCCTGAGTCTTATCATTAGAAGCGGAGGGATCCAATTCTTATTCAGAATTTCACATTTTTTGCGATACGTGTCTGTTCAAAAATTTAGTAAATATTTGTTTTGTTTAAAAAAATTTTGTATTATTCACTTTTTAGAACGCCCTGAGCTAACTTTAAACGACGTGTGAGGGAAGTTTGAATTGAAATATTAAACCAACACGCAAGCAAGTTCGCTCGCTGTGAAAATTTTCAAATAGTTTAAAAAATTTTAGCACCAGTTCGGCTGTTTGGCTTTCACGAAGATCTGTAAAGCAATGCAAAATTCACACCACAGGACATCATTCAAATTTTCTACACAAGGCCTTTGATACATTACGATGAAAAACTTTGAAAGTAAGCGTTAAAAAATTTGTTCTTCATGAATGTGCAGTTCTGGTTTATGTTTTGAACTATTGTATGTAACTATTGTCCCTTGTGAAGGGTGTGCTCTTCGAATGTAACGCTGTTTAAAGATTGAGTAGTTTAAGAATACCGAGTTGGGAGAGTGATACGCTTCGAGAGCTCAGCGTTCGAAAATAGCAATAGTGAAAATTGTGCTGTTTGTTGATTGCGCTGCTTGACGTGTGCTCTGTTTGAATATTGCGCTGCTTGAAGTGTATTTTGCTTAACGAAGACTCGCAATCTCTTTTCAAATTTGAAGTATATAGGACGCGTGATAACAAAGCGGTGCGGCTGACAACGCTGGTCATACGATAACCAGATGCATACTACAGTAAACCTGACATAGCACACAGGCGTATACTAAAGCACCTCTTGCGTTATGCATTCAGATCTGAATCTGAACATTAAAAAGCGGCCGGTTTGCTTCAAAGCAGGCCGAGAGTTTCCTGCTGTGCTGATAAGAGTTGTAAGATATAAAGGCTTCAAGTCGTTACTCAATCGCGTCGACGATCTCTGCAGATCTAAGTTCTCAAGAGGTGCTGAAGCTTCAGATCATTTTCATGAGCCCCAAAGACACGAGGGCATGAATAAGTTTAAGTAATACGCGTAAAATCTTACTTAGAAGAGGCCGTACACGGCGCGTAGCACACTGTGATCGCTTTAGATGCGTATTAACGCTCATCTCAGCAATTACCTCAGCAACAAAGACGGTGTTTTTGTGCATCTCCATCACGACATGCTCGGCGCAACTCCTGCGCCAACGGAGGTAAATCTTCATCATGTTCATGAAGCTGTCAAAAGCGCCAGTTAAACCTTCATTACTGTCACCACGGTGCCTGTAAATTAGGAGCTTCTGTTATATTCAAACCGGCTCTGTGTGGCGGCAGCTCGCCCTCTTTGTTATAACTACGCTTAGTGTGAAGGTCGAATCATGGCTACATCCCTTCGAGCAAGGCAAACTTCGCTTGATTTAAAACAAGATGGCTTTTAATTGCACATAGCCCTTTGTGAACCAAAGGCACATTCAACTAGACCAAACATCGGCGCAATTTTTGTTTGTTGACAAACAAATACTTGTGACACTAGTCGCGTGATTAGATAGCTTGCACAGAAGGCGTTTTAATGTTGTAGCACTCTGTTCATGTCGTAAGGTGAGAGGCAAAACCGTTATCTTGTTACAAAATGGTTCTGACGGCGATTTGTAAATAGGTAGAACCCGTTTCAGTTAGCTTTAACACTGAAAGAGAATATTTTATTCCATCCAAAAAGATACATGCCATTTCACACATTGATTTTCCGAAAGTCGTGTATCAAATATGAGCTAGGATGCAATGACGGGTTCACCAGTTGAGCAAGTACCAATTTCACATACTTCTGAGGAAAAGAAGAATTGTGGCGAATTCTTCCTTTTCCCCAAGGGAAGAGATGCCAGAACTGTGTTTTGGAGTCGTAATTATCGACGATTTCCCGTAAAAGATGAGCGCAATTAAAACCACTACTTCACATTTCTGAACATTACTCCAACAATCATAGAAACAAATCTAACTCCCGTTTTGATACATTTTATTTTAAATCAAAGAATTCACACCAAAAATTGTAAGATAGTTCATTTCATTTTTGCTTCATTTTTTTCAACATTATTAACGATGAAATCACGGCCTCCAAGTTAAACCTTCAGACTTTTAAGCAGTAATTTTATTTGTGTGAAAAAAATTAGGAGGTCTTCTTCACTGAACTTAGGCGCTGCAGTTGTGAGCTCTTGGAACTAATCTAACCATGATGCGACTCCAGTGCTAATGTTGATGCTAGATAAATTTAGAGAGATGATTAAAAAACTAGCTAGAATACTGAAAAATTATACTTTCATTTACTATAGCAGGTAGTAGACATTCATATACCATTTAGAGTGAATTTATATTGTCGGTGACTTAAAAGATATAAGCATATTCTATATTTGCTCTCATCTTCATCACAAAAAAGAACAGTGTAAAGGATATGACCAGATTAACTAAAAAACGAATTGAAGGATTATTCTTCATCATCATATGAAAAACAGATTCACGAAGGCCTTCAGATGTACAATGAAATATTCGGTGTAAACACCGTGGATTTATGTGTCTTTGAAACTAGTACGATGTGCTTCTAATACTAATCTGTGTTGACTGTTGACTAAAAATAATTTTCATGCTTCAGGAAAGACGATGTGAATTATTTTTAAGGCTTCTCTATTTAAATATTGTTGGAGACAAAAAACATGAGATATACACGTCCGGGACAACTTTTATTTGCTAAGCAACATAACTACAGCGGCGTGATGCCAAAACCCCCATACAGATGCTAATTTTTGGAGCCATGTTGTTCTTCAGTTTATTTTAAACACCGTGCACAATAGATGAATTGCGTGAAATCTACACAGTTAGAATCATTTCTTTCAAACACAAACTTTTAATGCAAATGTTAAAACTATTTACTGAATATTTATAGTTCGACAATAGTCCGTGTCAATTTTGTGTATTTTGAAAACTAATCTTAAAATTGGCTTCCATTTTACAATACAATGCATAAGTGAAGAAAAAAGATATAGTTATAAGTGCAGAAAGAGTGCGCGCTTCCCTATTCAATGCGCGGAATTTATGAACCACACCTAGCCACAGCAGACAGGGTAAAACGAATCTCTGTGTACTTTAAAATTTGGTATTCAACTTACTTCCAAGATGATAAAAGTTAGTCGATGAGAGCTCGTCATCCATAGAGTTTTTCCACGAATGTCCATAATGAATAAGCGTGCGTCGAATAAACAAAATATTCGAATTAATCAGTAACTGTTTATTCAGATTATGGGGGGAAAAGGAAAACCCACACAAATGATATTGTGGATTCAAAAGTTTAAAATTTCTTTCATTTTTACGCGCTCCTCGCCGAACGCTCGAGATTATTTTAACACTGCTAATAATTCTTTGTCTCGTAATTACAAAATGTGAATTTCACACTCAATTTCAAACTACAAGTTGAAAAAAATAGCACACAGAAAACAATGTCAACTCCCATGAAGGACAAGTCAGGCACCTGACTTAACAAATGATATATGGCCTCTCTGGGCTGCTCTTAAGTCCTTCCAAATGTTGATACTAGATACTAGAAAAGTACTCTTAAACCCATCAAGAATTCAGGCCATTATCTAAGAGCAACTTTGAGTGAGGGCTGTGGGAAGCGTATCCGCGCTTAAGAAGAAATGCGAAGACTGGAATGATGTACTTAAGTTTCATGAGGAAACATGAGGTCAAGATATCATTATAATGATTCTTTTCTCTTCGCGAATGACAATGTAAGGCCACTTAACAAAAAGACAAGTATACGCCATTTGTACGATTTTAGCATTCAATAGTTTTCTAGTTATTAGGCACGTGCGAAGGTTTATCAGATACTGGAATATTTTTTGAATAGGGATAGAACACACGCAGTAAACAATTTATTGGTGCAAAAACATGTTTTTCTCCGGTGAATAGGGCTGTTTAACCATAAAATAATACGCGGTGAACTAGGATTGATTGTAATTTACACACTGGCTACAGGATTGAAGTGGTTTTAATGCTTTCCACTAACAGATGCTCAAACTGGAGGGGCTCAGTTGCAGTGTTTTCTCCTTTGGTTCTCAGAGAACATTACGCTCCGATTCTCAAGAAAATTCCGGACGTTTACTGACCTGGAGCTAGATTTAAAAAAACATTTTCCACCATAGTATAGCATACATACATTCATACATCATCGTAAGTACATCCAAGTTAACTTAGCTACACTTACCCTACCAACAATCCCTCTACGACGACGCAAAATCTTTTGTAAATCCGGTCCCAGATTTGGGCAAATCAGCGATAACTAACACCACGTGCCGGCGAGCGGCCCATTGTTCCAGTTCGGTAATGGGATTTCGGTGAAGTTATGGTGCCGTGACCTGGCGCGGCCAGGTGTTCACGCACCTGATTTGCAGGTGCGCCATACAAAGCTCATTATGCAGAGGTTTGTGGCTGGATTGACCCTGCGCTGGCCGGCGACGCACTTATTAGAGAGCACCGCGCATCGATTCAGGGCACGCGCGTAATGAACAGGGGTGGGACGAGGTAAAATTAGAGGTGGTTTGGGTGGCAGGGATGCACGTGCACGAGCCGCGTAACTGCCGTGTCACAGGTAAGTGTGCGAGACACGTGAGTGCGGCAATTGTCTTCAAGTGCGCATGCAAAAGCGTTGTTATTGCTTGTTGGGGCGATGAAACTCAAGTTAGTTGGTGCTCGAGGCACACGATCTCATCTGATGCGAACCTCAACTTATGGGGATTTAAATTATTAACCTTATATAACCTAACGCGATACTTGATTCAAGTTGCGAATAATTGGGAATGACTGGTACTTAACTCTATCCGTATTAGTTAGGGTTTCCCTATTATGATAACTGTTTTCAAGTGCGTATGAACTAGGTTTTTCAATGTGAAACCCGATGCTAGAAATTACATGAAAAATTTTACAGCACTAAGTATCATAATTAGTTCTACGAGGAAAACTAAGCCCAGAAAAATTCCTTAGCTGATGAAGAAATGTACATTTTATGGGAAATTTAAAAATTTCGTTTTTGTTTCGTTTAAGAGAATTTCTATTAAGGAAGAATTGCATGTACAGTGCATGTGAGGTTTCTAAAACACAAAACCTTATATAAGCTACCAAACCAGTCTAACTTTTTCGCCGCCTGCATGCTTGTTTTTCGCTGCCTAAGCGATTGAAGCGATTGAATCGCTTAGGCGGCGAAAAACACGCATGGAGGCGGCGAAAAAGTTAGACTGGGAATATGACTGTCTTAAAAAGGCGCATAATTTTTGATTGAGTCTGATTGAGTAAATTTTGTGAGAGGCGATGCCTATCTATTGCTTGATTAAAAAACACGCTAGCTCTACTGTACTCAAAGAGGACATGTTTCTTCTAAATTACATAGATTTTAAATGCAATAGTATCATTACTACAATATTGTTTCCGAGCATTCGATTGGTAAGACGTGTCTCAATGAATGTCGCTTAATGAGAATGATGAAAACATCATATGAA
>JACJUY010001411.1:0-73038 GCA_014220935.1 Platorchestia sp. MABIK | reverse complement strand
AAACATCAGATGAAAACATCAGATGAAAACATCAGATGAAAACATCAGATGAAAACATCAGATGAAAACATCAGATGAAAACATCAGATGAAAACATCAGATGAAAACATCAGATGAAAACATCAGTTGAAAACATCAGATGAAAACCTAAGATGAAAACATCATGGGTTTTCAAGAGGAAGTGATTCCTGACGCTATGCTCGGCTACAGCTGAGTTATTGCATGCTTGAACTCTGCGGGCGCCAGCATCAGAAAACAGAACAAGATGTTCGTGGCAGACAAGACCCTGCAAATTCTGAACTTTCGAGTCACGCACTACGGGCTTCCGACACCGATTTAAAATTATAGTGATATAGTGAAAGTGGACACTAACACTAACACGTGGATAACTAAACTATTATCCACGTTATATCTTGCACTAACTGTTTACACGGTACTGGAAAAAGTACCGTAAATGCAGTTAGCATGTCACTGAAAGGTATTCAAATTTTACGCAGATATACCGTGGAGTTTTTGCAGTGCATAATCTCTCATTTTGTTCATATGTAAATAAGTGTGTCCTCAAAGTAAAAGAAATTATTAATTTCGTCGTCAATAAAAAAAAGGGTGTATTGAAAATCACTAAAGTTGATTAATTTTCAAATTCTCATTTATGCATTTAAGGAATAATTCATTTCATTAATTTATCTGCTTCGTTCATGGGTTGCTTTGCGAGAACGAGCAATATGCTTTTTCGTCAGCGGTGTTATTCTTAGTGTTCAGAAGGAGAATGTGAACTACCTCTTAAACTGTACTTGTGTAATTTTTAAACGAGTGTTTTGACCCACACCTTATACAAAGTTCTCAAACTCTCAGAAGTTATTTCGTGAAAAGAATTAGAGGTAGCTTGCAAAACCTCAAAAAAAATAAGTTCGAAATAATTTCCTATTAAAAAAAAATTAGCGCAACACGGGAAAAGGTCCGAGCAACGTTCAACAAGTTCCAAGTAACATGCAAAAAGTTATAAGCCCCATTACAAAAGTTTCAAGTAACCTACAAAAAGTGATAAGCCGCATGAAAAAGGTTCAAGTAAAATACAAAAAGTTTCAACTAACAAATAAAGAGCTCAAAGTAACGTGCCAAAAGTACAAAGCAACATGTCAGAAGATAAAAAACACGCAAGGAGTTCAAAGCAACAAGTAAAAAGTTTGAAGCAACATGCAAAAGTTCGAAAAATATGCGAAAGGTTCAAAGCAATATGCAAAAATTCAAAGTACCAAGCAAAAAATTTGGAGTGTCATGCAAAAAATTTTAAGCAACATGTTAAAAGTCCAAAAAGCGCGTAAAACATTCAGTTCAAATTTTTTTACTTAAATCTACCTGCAGACCATGCAAAAGCACGTCTTGGTTCGGCCTCTCCTCGTTGTAAGTCTTTTGATGATGTGTGGAATAATTCGGTGTGAAAAGATACTAAATATGAACGCTGAGTATTGATGCAATTACTTAATGTGCGGTCAAATAACATTAAATACTATTACCCATCATTGTGTTCTCAAATATTCAAAACATTAATTAGCATCGTGCGTAATTAATTTTCCGTAGGTATAACTAATTATCAGTGGGTACCTTTTACTGGCCGAGGGTCTGATTAAGTGCGTATCATTTATTAAGCACCCTCTAATTACCATGTGCTAGCTGAATTAATTCGAAGATCCATGAAATATCCTTACATATTATGAAGGAGCGCAATGCATCAAAAATTGATGCACATAATCAACTGGCGCAAGCTGCCATCAAAGACAGAAATGAGTCATCAAACAGCAACATGCGCCATCAATCATGCGTCTTGAATCATCAACGCCATCGATCAGAGGCAGTAGCAACATATACTTATCAAGCGACAAAATTATACGAGATGTGGATTACATGAATATTTACGAGAGCGGATGCTAGACTTTACCGATTGAATATTCAGAAATTATTGTAATAACCAATTTTAATAATGGTTTGGAACTTATGTTACCATGCTCTTTAATAACAATCAGCTAAATATAACTTGCTCACCATATTCTTCGTCTTTCGCCGAGCGACTTCGAGCTTTTCTCAGTGTTCATTGCACTAAACTTCCTATGAATTAAGTTGGAAGAGAAGATGGTGAAGCGTAATGCCTCTTTTCCTATACAGCAGATATAACTTCGTGGAAATTTTCGCGGTTTTTCGTTCATTACAGGAGCACGAGGTTCCATTTTCATTACGCGCTGCAAAACTGTGGAGCGCAGGAAACAAAAGTTCCCCGGGGAGAAAGACAGCGCACGCAAGCTGTGGCTGCAATTTTCCCCTCAATATTGCATTAGGATCCTAACTGCTGTTTCATGAAGCGTGGCCAATAGGCATGCAGGACGCTAACGTCGTCATAACAAAGCGGAACCAATCACAGAATCAATATGGCCCGCGGCCGCCGCAACTCCGGCCTGCCTAAAGCTGAGTTGCCGCAGCCTGCCCTCGGTACGGCGGCACTTCACAGGAATTTCCCTCGAGTTCTTGAGCGCCAAAAACGAAGGCTGAAAGAACAGAACAAAAGATGGCAACAGGAACGGGCGCAGAGGTTCATTCTTGTGTTGCTACCCACAACCCATGGCGTCGGACATCAATCACGCACAGGTACGGTGTAGGAGTACAGTAAATAGTTAAATAAGTGACAATAATTACTACCCCTATAACTCCAAATACATTTGGTTCCGAGGACGGAAAAAGTATGCGTATTAAAATAGGTGATTTTGGGCTAGATGAGCTGAGTTAGCTAGATAGTGCATATTTTTCAGACGCGTTTGACAATAATGCGATGTGAATGATGTTAAAATCCAAACAGCACGACAAATCAGCTTTACCACCTTTGAAGGAACAGGCAATAAGTAGCCCATGTAAAAATTTGAACAGCGATTTAGAAAAAAATACTTCATGTGTGAACATAGGAGGGATGCAGTACAATGATTTAACGTTCGAAGTCAATGAGACAATTTCTACGAAATTTTGGCAAAAATGAATATTTCACAAGGAGCCTGAATACTAGACAGTAATTAGAAAATCTAATTAAGCTAATTTTCACTAACGCCTCCACAATATCCCAGAGACGCCCTTTGTATTAGTGTCCGCCTCCGGTGATCTAATTCACGTTTTCTTTGCCTGCTTTATTACTCCAGAAAATAAATTAAATATGAACGTTGGTGTCACATTTGAGAAGGAATAATTAGTAGTTATTTGAATTCGTTAGCATATACTGCATTGTTATTTAATTTACCACCGTTACAGAGTGTGATATTGTTACGCAGATATTGTGACACAGCCACCTTAACATTATTTACATGAGCGACGCGTAATTTACAAGAACAACGCATAAGGTAGCTTATTTTTTCCGGTACAAGGATACGTTTTTCATTGATATGCGAGTCTCTCTGGTTTATTCTAAAATTTTTACGGCAGTACACTTCATCGTACGTCGGCATAACATCAAGGAATTTTTATGTCAGAGTGGCGGAGCATCGAGGCAGAAGCTTCCGTACTGGGACTCGATTGGCACACCCGTCTCACTCTGTGGTATGCAATCATGTCAAAAACTGCAATTTACCAATGTCTTCTGCCGATTTCGAAATCTTAGACTCAGCCTCAACCCCTTGATGACGTTAGGATTTTATGGTGTTTACGTATTTTTGAATGAAAACAAGCCCTTAACAATACCGATAGTTCATACCTGTTGCAAACATTAAACAGATAGTAATCTTTTCAATTTTATTTTTCTTTAACATATTCTTGTTTTCGTGATATCTGAGAGTCTTTAACAGTTTTTGATTTTTCATTTCAGACCTAATTATTTGTAATTTTCTAACTTATGATGGACCTGGACTCTGAAACGTTTTCCCATCAAATATGAATCATTTCCTCGGAATTTTTCTCATTTCCAAGTTCCTCAAAAATTTGGAATTCAAGCAAACGACTGACCCGTTTAGATATACTATATTACATTAAAGTTTGCGATATATTATGCATTATATAATGCATTATATTATACATAATTATATTATTCTTTTTATAGTATATTTTGTTATATTATAATTTATGTATGAATATACTGGACATGTGAGAAAAGTCAATAGTTAAGGTCCTATTCTATGGTATGCTGCAGCTTTGGGGGACCACCAAATTTTTGTTTTTGTATAGACCTTACTTTCTTTTGATCTTTCAACTCATCTATCTTACTTCAATGTATTAAAAATAAAGCATACACGAGTGGCTTCTTCTTCGTTTTTTGAATGAAGTGTGTTAGTTGTAGCAACTACACTAGTTCAAAAAATAATTGCACAAAGAATTATTTCCTTTTCAAGTTTTCGAGGCATTTCCAAATTAGCATTTTCACTTGGAAGTCGGACGCTAATATTTTTCGAAAATTATTCTCGTATCATATTTGTTGAAAAAATTGTTTTTGTTCAGTAACATGCCCTTTCTTAATGTATTGAAAGTCCTAGCAATCTTATGGTATTGAATTGTAGTTATTTTGTATACAATCAGAAAAAGTGATAAACAATTTTTGTTCTGAATGCTCCCTTTAATCCACTGAATTCTCTGGTCAGTGTATACTTTTATAATAAAATTATGGAAGATTTGCTCATCTCGAATAGTAAAATTTTTTCTCAAGTTCTGGAAGATTTGCTCATCGTGAATAATTATTGTCAGATCTAATTTACTCCTAACATAATAACGAGCAGATATCCCTATCCCGTCAACAGCAGAGACGAAAAATAAAGCTGAAAACAACCCATTTTTAATGGATGACAATTGCTGCCGTATGGGTTGCTGGGTGCATGACAGAACGAAGTGTGTGAGTGACGCGTCATCTCCTGGCCCTGGTGTTGCCATAAGTGTGCTCAGCCTCTCGAGTGTTGCCACACAGAGGGTTGGGGCGTCAGCTGCAACTGGCATTTGCACCACAGATTTTTGTCTAAAGAAAGACTCGAGGTAGAGCAGCGGTATAGACCCACCGATGACTCAGCAAGAACCAACAACATTTAGGGTTCGCTCTCTCAAAGCCGGCCGTCGCAATTCTACGTCATTTTCTAAAGCCACTGAATAATCACAGCATTGATTATTGCTTCATTTTGCCTAGGGGTGAACGAGAGGGCTACCTCCGTCTTTAAGGAATAATTAGCCAGCACTAGGACGACGAATGTTGCATCATTATTGGTGATTAGAGCGAACTGATTATCAGCGCCGTCCAAATCATAAATCGGAATTTGTTTTGTGGGAACAGCAGTTGTACTAGGACAGCGCCTTTAATATTTCACTCAGAGCACAAATGATTTATCATAAAGATGTAATTACTTTACAAACTGCTGGTAAAATAAACAATCGAATTAAGCTATTCAATAAAGCAAGGTAAAAAGAATTGCACTGGAAAGACGAAGAGAAGTTTCTGAGGAACCGTAATTTTAGCAGCAAAATATCTATGTACTGGCCGAGAAAAAGAAGGATGTTGTACCAAAACAAAAGTTTCCGTCGAGGCGAAACACTCCGCTATAATTTTCTTTGAATTAAAATAAAAATTTTTAAACTAGTTAAAACTTTGGATTGAAATTGATTTTACATAATATTGATAAAAATTGACATTGAGTCATGATGTCTGTACAACGTTGCTTAATTTTATTAAAATATTTTTCTCCATTTCTATTTGCTTAAAACTGCGTCGTTGATGCAACGTGTACTGTGATTGATCGTAAACTTTGAAAAATGATACAGGGCTGTGTGGCAGGTATGATGGCAGGGCTGTGTGGCAGGTATGATGGCAGGGCTGTGTGGCAGGTATAGTGGCAGGGCTGTGTGGCAGGTATAGTGGCAGGGCTGTGTGGCAGGTATAGAGGCAGGGCCGTGTAGTACACATACCACCCTCTCAACTCTATACTGATAAAACGTATGAAATAAAACAGTCTCACGGTAGCAGAAGACTATCAGCAGTGCAAGCAGAACATGAAGGCAGTAACTACACAAAAGAACAGAATAGTAAGACACTTACCCCTCGCTCAACTCTATACTGATAAAACGCATGAAATAATTCAGTCTCGCGGTAATGGAAAACAAGGTGAAACAAGGAAATAACCAAACATTAAACTACACATAAGAACACACCCGCCAGGCCGCCGAGCAGCAGCGCGCCACGCGCCAAGAAAAGGACGCGATGTTCCTTTAACTCGCCGGTGCACGTGCGCTGCACGCGCCGTGGTGCACGTGCCTCAGCTCGCGTCACGTGTCCCCGCTCGCGTGGTCATGGCACGTGCGCGTGTGTTGAAACTGAATTCAATTTTCTATAATTCTATTTCATTTCTATTCTATTCAACTTCTTTGAAACTTAATTTAAATTTCTGTAAAATTAGGAATGTCCCCTTTGGATTGAGTTAGAGTTACATTTTCATGTTCAATTGTCGCTGGTGAGATAGGTGCAGGTGAGACAGATGTAGAAGTTGAGATCGTCAAGAGAGAGAATGCAGCATGTCAACACCCGCCAGACAGGTTAATTAGGTTGACTTCTTAAAGGTTTGTCTATCTATTTAGGCGCTCTACATCAAGAAATATTTGAAATTCAATTGGTTGTAATGGATTGCTTGTATCAACTTTTTGGAAGCATATGTTTATTTCTTGATTTTTAAATTCTTTTCTGCTAAGCCTCTTGTTTTGATGGCGGAAGGTTGCATGGTTGCATTGAGTTACTAACGGTGATGTGGGAGAGCATTCTTGTGCGTGGTGTCGTGAAGCTGATCTGAAGTGTTTGGAGTAGTGTATGGTAGTGCGGTAGTCGTAGCGTGGTAAATAATATTGGGTGGTCGTAAGGAGGTAGCACTTGTAGTAGTGGTAGTCTAGTCAGTAGAAAGATCAGTGTTACGAAGTAGAAGTGGGATAAGGTGTTTCAGGAGTAATACTGGAATAAATAGCGTTTAAGAAGCTCTCAAGAGGTAAATTATTGTTAATAGGGTATGATAAACAATATCATGCTGATCGTAATGGGATAAGCATGTATGGCAGGGTGATGTGATGTTCAAGACAAAGAGACAAGTGTATGGTGTTTTGCAGTGATGGCACGATAAAAAGCTTTGAGAAAACATGGAACTTGTTCTTTCGAACTGAACGCTACTAGCTGCTGCACATAGCGTGACCAAATAGTAATAGAATAACGTAGGCTGCAAGACTAGCCGTTACGGGTGCGTAAATTGCAGCAAAATATGGAACCACTATCGTGAACGTAACCACGGACTGTTGACGGTAACTTGAAAAGACGTATCTACTATACGTACTGTATTATTTAAAGGGAATTTTTAAACGATCATTTGCAACAATATTCCATTTGAAAATATGAGGAACAAGAATGATGACGTCGATTGCTTTGAAGTTCTGTTGACATTTTTGGTATTCTAAGTTATATACATACGTTTATCATTCTTTGTACCTAGTATATTTGTTTTCAGTTCTCAACCACTTTCTTGTATTGTTCCATAAGTAGTTATACTGAGACACAGTTGAACGACGAGTTTTCAAATTCAGCCTCACGACTGTTCATTAACAAGAAACTGGCACGCAACTAAAGAACATTTCATTTCATGAATGATGCGCTTTCCTAATTACTGGTCACTTGTTGAAAGAAGCAATGACTGAAGAACTATGTACGCACGGACGCTCTTATCAACACTCACTCAGTCGCACCCTAATCGTTGCGAACTCAAAGCTTTACGCTGCAATTTTTTTAACAAATTGCTTGAAGTCTGTCGTGGTCGAGCACAGCAAACTCAAACACACCCCGACAGGGTAAAAAACAGAGATAAACCCTGCTTTTGGGTGAATACTTGACGTGAAATGATGTAACCTCGCATGTCAGGCAATCAAAGGCCTTATTTAGGGGGCATAAGGCATGCGCATGCCTGCTGATCAGCGTGTAATTCTACATCTCGCCGTAATGTACAACACACTAGCGCTCATCTTAAGTCTCTCATTATACAGGGAACGGAGCTATGTTCTTCCTAGTTCTACACTCTAAATGCGTGAATAAAATTTGCATTGAGGAGATTATACGTGTTTTCCGTAGTGCAGCTTGAGAATATGTGAGAATAAATCATCGTTGTATTTAGAACTTCACTTCTAAAGTACGTGATTGCTTACAAGCAAGTCTGGCTCCTGTCCTTTAAGATAATTACCGCCCAAAGGATCAATAGTAATGATTATAGAACAGCAGTGCGTTATAAATAGTGACGATTATACAGAAGCAGTGCGGTATAAATAGTGACGATTATAGAGCAGCAACGAGATTTGCTGAAGCTGAGAGGTGCGTGTGCGTGAAGTGCATTGTGGGTATAAAAAATTGAAAATAGCATGACTTTATTTATAGGCTGCAACGTTGAAAATCAGTGCTTCGTTCTTATTTCGTGAGGAACATCGATGTGCATGAAATCGAACCACGATATACAACATGAACATTTTTAACGCCGTCTAATATATTCCTCACAAAAATTTAGCAGCTTGCGCTTTTAGTCTATAGAAACACAATGTGAGAAAAGGATAGTGATAAAATGATCAATCGATATTCTCAGAAACTAACTCATTGTGTAATTTTCACTTCAAAAATTTCTCATGCCTCATGAATTTAACGCAGGGTCAAGGTTTGTAATCTTTATGCTTGAACACATAAGAACACATTCATGATAAAACGTATAAATATGTTTATAAACACGCATGACGAGTTATGCAGTTGTTATCAAATACAAATAATTCGGTTGGAATTTAAGCCTTCTTCGGGGAAGTTTCATGATGAAGAAAATCCGCACGAGGAGCGAAATAAAGCTTATCTTTAAGAAGCTATGATATAAAGTTTAAGAAGTTACGTGTAATCTCCTTTATGGGAATTTTATTGACACATCTAGAGTGTAGAACTAGGAAGAACATAGTTCCGTTCCTCGTATAACGAGAGATGTAAGATGAGCGTTAGTGTGTTGTATATATTGGGCCGAGATATGTAGAAGAATCTATAGAATTACAGAATTATAGACAGTGTCAGTTAACGTTGTATACGTTGATGAATTAGCTCTCCTACCCTTGCTATCCACCACGGAGTCAGCAATACTAGTTGCATGAGTTTGCTGTGGGTTTTAGTTTGTTATTGCACAGGTCTTTCTTGTAATTATAAACTCATTTATTTCTTTCGATGCGGACAGCCTGTGTACCCTGCAGCAGACCTCTTGTACGAGTGTCTTCGTTTTTTATTCCTTACTAGTAAACACGACCCGTCAAAAATGACGGGATTCGATAGTTTCCTTTAACAAGTCTCGAGATGTGGATGACTAACAAATATATCCATCTTTATAGCACCCGCGATTGAAATATTCTTGTGCTTGTGCACTGGTGAAACTCGTTTCTCAGATACGGTCATTAAGTATCCTTTAAGAACATGACAGAGACGGACCAACCAAGCGAGCAGTAACTGTGCATCAAAATTTATTGCTAAGTGCATAAAATTCTCCACAAATTTAACGTGTTCAATGAGATTACCGTTGTAATAGCATAGGTGAAATTGCTCACTAAAATATGTAAGTTTATTTATTTAAGGAGACACCTGGCGTTTTATTATAGAAGGATGGGTAGATTCTCATTTCCCCTGTTTGTGCCATCGAGATGTTCTCAACTCACTTTGCCAGCGTGACGAGCTGTGCTGAAGAGGCTCTGAAACGTTGCGCCTTTGTGGTGCACATAAACGTTGCGCCTTTGTGGTGCACATAAACGTTGCGCCTTTGTGGTGCACATAAACGTTGCGCCTTTGTGGTGCACATAAACGTTGCGCCTTTGTGGTGCACATAAACGTTGCGCCTTTGTGGTGCACTAAAATATGAACAGATGATTGATATAAACATTCTATTGTGAGTGAGTGCCCTGATGAGACGACGCAAGAGGAGCTCCTTGTGTGGTAAACCCCTTTTATAATAATAGTACATGTGATTTTTCTGTACATATTGGTAGAAGATCGTCGTAAATTTCAGTGGAAATTCGTTGCACTTACTTGTTTAAAATCTCTATACATATTAATGGAATTTCTCTGAACATGTTTTTATCCAATATCACTTTGCTTACAATGAGCACCGATCACTCTGTTCACATTAATATACAACCATCTCCCAGAGCACACCATTATATATATTTATCACCTTTTTCACATCAATGTTTAATCATCACTTTGCTCACATCGATGAGTAACTATCACTACGCACACATCGAAATATTTATAACCATCACTTTGCTCACATCGATGAGTAACTATCACTACGCACACATCGAAATATTTATAACCATCACTTTGCTCACATCAATGACATTCTCATATCCTCGTCCAGTTCTTTTGGTCACAGTGAGCAATGAGTGTCGATGTCCCTCTGCTCACATTACTGGAACCATTGATTTCATCATTGAGGTTTTGCTCACAGTGTTCGGATTTTCGGTCACAAAAATTTTAGTGCTTACATTGATGTTATATTTTTATTAGTTAATTTAGGTTCTGCTCACTAAATTTAAAGTTTGCTCACATTAATGGCATTGTTGTTCTCATTTATGGCATTCTTGCTCTCATTTATTACACTCTAGCTCCCATTAACGACATTCTTGCTGAAATTATTGTTTTTTGCTCATTTTGATGCCAGTCCCGCTCACGGTGGAGACACTTAAAGCTGACACTCTTAACAACTTTGCTCGCATTACACACTCCCATTCTCACTCAAACAACGACAGTTTCACTTACATAAACTCTATCACATGAGGCAAATCTGCTCAATAGGCGGCTGTTCTCTGCTCACGAGACAGTTCATGCTCACGACACTTCGCTCACATTAGATGAATCACGTATCCGCCAGCAACAGCACGCTGACGTTCAGATTAACGTCACTATCTCATTACCGCAACCTCGTTGCCGACCCCCTCATTAGGACCTCATTAAAAGCTCGCGCTTGCTTCGCGGTGAGTCGGAATTTTATGAGCATGAAAAGATCTCTTTTGCTCTTCTTAAGGCCTCGGTATTTACCGTGATGCGTATTATCCATAATACGGATTCGTATTCATCATGCTGCTCAGTATTCATAATACTACTTGGCACACATACTGCTGCCTATAGTATTCATTATACCCCTTAATATTCACAAAACTGGTCAATAATTTCAATAATGTTCATTTTTCACAAGAATTAAATAGAATATGGCAACAGAAATGTGCAAGTGATGCGTTCTTTAGTTCCCTCAAAATCCGAGCCGTTAGAATCCAATCACGCACAGTCGTCATAGTATCACATCTGAAGTCAGTTTTTAGGCCAATAAAACTTTCAGTTTTCTTGAAAACTCTCCGTATTCAGATTACTGCTCAGTATTCATAATATTCTTAGTACCGATTTTTTTGCCTCTAAACCTCGTTGTATTTATAATAATCTGTGTTTTGATAATATTTTTCGGATTCATAACACTACTGAGCATTCATAATACTGCCTAATATTCACAATGCTCTTCGTATTCTTGATATTTCGTAGCACTATAAAACAATTTCATACTTACATTATAGGTAGGATGGATTTTTTCACAATCTCGTTCAAAGAACGATTAAGCTAATTAATTTTAATGTATATTTAAATTAAATTAATTAGGTGTCACAAGTTTTCGCCTAGCCAGCCACAACCCCTCATGTTCTCATTGCAATTATGAACAACACGTCTACAAAGCAGAGGAGTCATAAAACATAAAACAACCATAACAAAATTACTCAAAAACACACATTCAACAACAGAATGTGATGACCATAAGAACGACATATAACATTTGTAACATTTGATGAGCTCCAACAGAAAGTTGCAGCACTCCAACAAATTTGTCTTTTTATTTGAGAATTTGATGTTTTAATGAATGCGCAAATCACGTACAAAGTGTAGACTCTGAAAAAATATTTGATGGTATGCAGCACTACCAAGTGTGTGTGAAAACAGACGTACATATGAGCTCACATGCGAGTTGAAATTAATTATTTTTTACACGCTAACGCTCGTGCACACACGTGTGTAAACCAGTGAGTACGAGCACCGACATGTATATACATATTTATATATCCATCGCCTTTTTTACATCTATATATAATCTTCACTCTGCTCACATCAACACATAACCATCACTCATCGCACATCGATTTTCAACTATCACTCAGCTCACATGGGTGCATATAATGCAGGGGGGCACATAAGTGACGCACCCTTATTTATTACCGCAATATACACTGGGTATCTGTAGACAGGATACGACATGTAAATAAACTTTAAGAGTTTCTCTATCGTTTGCAATTAACCCTATCGTTATACCTTTCATAGTTTATTTATTATTAATTTTTTAAAAGGGTGGGTCACTTTTGCGCCACCCTGTATATATCACTATACGCTCACATTTGTGACAATTCCAATGAACTGACGGAGACTACAGTACCGCCCTCTCATGCTCACAGTACGCTCAGTAAGTAACACTAAATTTGGATGTGTAAAAAAACTGAAAAAACAATGCCATCACTTACAACGAAAGCATATGAATTTATCATCAAACTGTTCTGAAATACGAACATGCATTCAGTTTTACAAACTGAAGCCAATGAGTGGCTATCATTATTTTCCTCGATAATAATAATAATAACAATTGTCGTGTATAACATAATAATGTATATATATAAATATTTATATATCCATATAATTGTGTATTTTCCTGAGCGTAATTCTCATTACGTATATCTATGCATATTTACGTACATACAGTATTTCTTTGAATTTTTTGTCTGTGACTCATGAGACTATTGCCTGCTGAAAAATGTTTCATGAGTGTTTGTGTATCTAAAACAGGTTTCACTACCTTACGGGATAAATATCTATTTATCTATATAGGTATTTATAAAACTCTATTGATCTTAATGAAAAGTTAAGGGCAAAACTATAGCACTCAACATTGTTAATTTTTTTTTGTGATTTATTGATCTTGTTATCTTCGAGTTTGAATGCTTGTATGTCACCGTCCACGCTCTGCTTTCAGTAGTAACATGGGGCAAAATTCTCTAACCATATTTTGGTACAAATAAAGGGAAAATTTAACCTTCTCTTAGGCTGAATCCAGGATACAATCTGTTGTGAAAGTCAACTTCCTGAAAAACATTTCTAAAAATTTAGCTGAACAAGTGTCGAATGGAATTAAAAGTGGATGATCGAGAAACGGATGCTGGCTCAAGAAAACTTTGAGCAGCTGTGAAGTACTTTGAGGGCATTTTTATTTCTAAGGCCTTAGAAAATCCTATCAATTTAGCTTAGACCTCCAATGTCGACGCAGTTCTGAAGTTCTTTATTGTAAATTCGTCATGGTCATTTGAATCATGTGCCATGGAACGTTTAGTCCGTGCCCTTAGCTTTCCTACACTTCATCTGAAGCAAACCGAAGAATAACCTGGCGCAGTCCATTGATATATTCGAATCAGTGATAATATTATGAAAAATAAATATATTCGTGCGCTTTCTAATCAGAAAGATAAAAAGTAGAAAAAATTAGAGAGATTGTGAGGCCTCCATACAGATATGTACGTTCATCACACACTATCAGTCGTCAAATCTTTCAGTCGTCATTTTCAAAAAATACTTAGCCTACTATTTAATGACCTACTTGCTTAAATAATTCCTAACTGAACTTCATTGATACCCTTAATAAAACTAGCCATGCACGCTGGCGAAATTCTAAAGCAAGATGACCTTTCATTTCTTTCGTAATTTCTGGCAATCTCTATTACAAACTCTGTTGTGATCAATCGTCGGCTGCAAAAATAGCCTCACCATACAGTACCTCAGGGGGCAAAGGATAGTCAGTAGGCCTAGGTGAGTTAGGTCTGTCTATCTTGTGTATGAGGACTGGCGCCACCAGGGGGCACTGTTTAGTTAGCTCAGCGATAGATAAGCCTTACGGACTTCAGTCTTTCATTTTTGCTCTTTTCAGTTTTCAAGCTTCCTTCGTTATCTCTTCTTCACTTTTAATCCTAGTCTTTTTTAACTTACAGTTTTCATCCTCAGGGTAGCCTGTGTTGGAACACACCTTGTGCACAGATTCCCTGTTTTTCCAGTTTATACTACATGGTCCATTCTCTTCGCACTCATGAGACCGCCTTTTTGGGGGTCTAGGAACTCTATAATTAATTATAATTAAAATTATAATTACTCTAATATCATAACAATAGGAAAGAAAATAATAATAAATACGACTACAACTTCACCAACAGGAATATCCACAGCAGGATTAACAGCAGCAATATTATAAAAAGAACAACTGATTCAACAACAACAGCAGTAACAACGACAACAACAACATATACAGTAACAAAACTAGTAACAGCAACAATCACAACAAAAACAGCAACAACAACAACAGTTTTAAAAAACAACACTGACAACAGCAGCAACAAGCCCAACAATAACAGCAACAACAATAGCAGTAACAACAGCTGCGTGGCTCCCACACTGTTTTAATATTGACGAGGTGTCGACTGAGGTAACCTTCCTGCTGGTGTGTGTACAGCTGCTGCTGGTGTGTATACAGCTGCTGCTGGTGTATGCACAGCTGCTGCTGGTGAATGTACAGCTGCTGCTGGTGTATGTACAGCTGCTGCTGGTGTATGTACAGTTGCTGCTGGTGTGTGTACAGCTGCTGCTGGTGTGTGTACAGCTGCTGCTGCTGGTGTGTGTACAGCTGCTGCTGGTGTATGTACATCTGCTGCTGGTGTATGTACAGCTGCTGCTGGTGAATGTACAGCTGCTGCTGGTGTATGTACAGCTGCTGCTGGTGTATGTACAGCTGCTGCTGGTGTATGTACAGCTTCTGGTGGTGTATGCAATACCTACTTAATTTCACCTTTACAAGTGTGACCAATGATTTTGAGAAAAACTTTTTTATTTCAGAGCCTTATTTCGGAATATACTTATGCCTAATCGTTAACAATCCTATAATGTAGCAAAATTGCTTAGAAGCGAGGTTTGAAAAAACAAATTTCATGAATTTTCTTAAAAAATTTACCCATTTTGTTTTTCCTAAAATACGGAAAATCTATTTGTACTGGTTTAAAAGCTGATACGGACATTGGAACTGATGAAAAAATCGTTTGCAAGGTGAGTGGCACATTAATTTTCGCATTTTTTGTGGAATTATTATTTATTTTCAGATTTGATAAAATTCTTTCCTCTATCAGATTCAAAATCATGGTGATTTAGGATGAAACTAGGTAAACCATCATTCTTCTCCATCAGAGTGGTCTATCAAAAGAGGAAATCGTTACCAAGCAACTTACATCATCGTCAAATGTCTACAAATTGATAAAACAATTCAACGAGACAAAATCCATTGTGGCGAAGGCAGCCCTTGGCAGGAAAAGATTGTCGTTGGTTCGTCAAGATAGGGCTTTAGTGCGCTACTCGTTACGGGAAAGGACCGCCAGCAGTTCAGAGCTTGCACTAGAATGGGAGAGGGATGGCGTCCCTGCCTCAGCGTGAACTGTTCGACGCCGATTCTTCGACAACGGACTTGCTTCAAGGAAAGCTACGAAGAAACCTCTTTTGACGGTGAAGAACATTAAAGACCGGCTCAATTTTTTGCAGGAAGTACCTGCATTGGACTGCTAAACAATGTGGCAACGTCATTTTCTCCGATGAATATCTGTTCCCCTTTTTTGATACCTTCGGAAAAAGCCTCGTGCGATGAAGAATCGGCGAGAGATTTAACAAGGAATATTTCGTTCCAACAGTCAAGCATTCTGCCACTTTTCACGTCTGGGGGTTGCTTTTTATGTAAGGGAACTGAAGCACTGACGATTTTACACAAAAACACAGCAATGAATTCGGCCTGGTACCTGAAAGTCGTAAAAGTTCATCTCCTTCCAATGATAGCTGGTCAGTTTCCCGACTAACAGGAGGTTTACTAACATGATAGCGCTCCCTGTCATAATGTAAGAGTGAATAAAAAGTTTCTTGATGATAATGGGATGGATATTTTGAGTCCTTGGCCTGGAAATTTGGCTGATCTGAATCCGATAGAAAATGCAGTATGTGGTCGTTCATCATGAGTCGATTGAACATGAAGAAGCCAACGAACTTAGCTCAACTTGGAGCCTTTAATTGAAAAGAGTGGAGTTCCTTTGATCATAATATCATTGAAAAATTAGTAAACAGCATGTCAAAGGGCATCAAAACAGTTTTGAAGAAGCCTGGTCAACATTGAAAATATTAAAAATAATAACTTTAAAGTTTTGTAGGTTGTTAAAATTGTGTGTGGGCGATTTATGTTTTTTTTTAGTTTTTATAATGTTTTCCGGAAGCAACAATTAAAAACTACCCAAGACTACATCTTAGTTAAACGAGAAATAGAAAAAGCTCCCTTTTCCCGAAAGCATTGGCCACATCTGTAGTTTGAAGGTAGCTGTTAAACAAAATTCTGTATTAATCACTGTAAGGAAGATATTTTTTTTGCCCATACAAATACTTTAAAAGTGGAGTACATGAACATTTATTGTTAACGCTGCCGCTGTGAAATTTCTTCCGTCTAGCGCGGAAGATCGAACTTTTTACTGACGCTCGACACAGGACAAGCGAAAAGAAAAGGTTTCCTTCAAGCAAAAAAAGTTTCCATTGATGATTTCAAACTATTACGCGGTGCTTGGGCTGCAAAATAAAAATTCATGTGAAGGGAAGTTGATTAAATTATAAGTTAGTTCAAGCCCTCCAAACCACGGCAAAGGTGTTTCGAAGAGAGAAGGAGGAAGGCATCATTTAGTGTGGAGTTGAGGAAAATGAAAATTTATGCACACGTTGTATTGCCGCTCAAGATCTCCTTCGAGTAGAAACAGAAGATTAGGAAGGGAGTTTATGAAACAAGATAAACGTTGAAGAGAGTAGTTGATGCTTAAAAACAAACGTCAGTGCACCAAAAAAGATGGTCTGTAACAAAAAACACTTTTCAACATTAACAAAGTAAAAACCCACCTGACCTTCAGCTCCGGACCTCACATCATCCCCTGGGAGCGCTACTACTCATAGTTACAACAATTGCATCCCAGTGAGGGGAACGTGAGAGAAAATAATGATCCAAAAAGTTATGCGGATCGAAATAAGTCCTGACGAAGCTTTGCCTCCACCTCATGTACTTCTCTGGGCTCCACGGATGCAGGAGAAGTTCGATGAATAAATTACCATTTCCAAACATACAATATTGTTTATATTGTCACTATCCCTTGAGAAAATTTTACAGTATCGTCGAAAAGCATATCGCCTCACATGCCCTGTCCTCGGCACGGGCGTTGCTGTTGAACGTCAGCAATAATTAACTTCTATCGTAATTGATGCAATGGTGAATTCCGGTGGTACCTTGTGAATAACTAAAGTCAGAAGATAGATGAAAAAAATTAGCTTATTTCAGGTTGAAAGTGTACAGGGAGTGCTGAATGAGAAATATTATAGCTTGGGACTCACAGAGTTGTATATTTTTAATTTCTGTGTTGTATTTGGGATGAGCGATTTATCTTCACAACGAAATTTTTCTACAAGTGCTCGCACCAGCACTGAATTATTACGTTTGTGTTTTTGTATGCCATAATTTTAAGGTGCGCTTTGGCTATCACTGATTTTTCACGCATATTTTAAGTAAACTGCCGTACAACTCAACATTGCTTGAGTTATGTTTTGTAACCTCATCTGATCCAATCGAGCAGACTTTCATTTTCAATGAATAGTTGAGAAAATTTTAATGAGGAAACTTATATTAGTCGAACAGTTTTGGCTTTGATGTGAGCACATATCTGACCAGTGTCACTCCAATGAAATTGTGCCGTTGTTTGTACGATAATTTCTTGCCTTGAGCAGCAAGATCCGTTTTGTTTTGAGGTGGAGCAATTTACCGGAGACATTTGCAGCACCGTGCCTGTTGGTCATAAGAAGAGTACCGTAAAGGTTCAAAGAAATATTTCAAACGAACGAGGTGAGCGTATCAACACGAACCTAAAAATTATACAATTACAATTGATTCTGGTTAATACGTTTGTCAGGGATGGGGGGTTTTGATATGTCCCCAAACTCACTGAACAAGGGGAAGTGCTGACCGTTTAGCAGTCCTGGCCGTAGTTGGATCAGCTCTTGCGGCTAATTTTCGAGAACCTCTGACGGTTGTATCACCTCTCCAGCCTTGCTTCGGCTGTAATAATTTTCAGATCACCGCTAGTCGGCCGAAGGTAATGTTTTCAATAAGATACTCTTTTGGATCGTTAGTTTAATTATCCTCATGAAGATTTCACATTTTAGAAGCGCAAATTACCAGAAATTCAAATGGAGAATTCTCTCCAATCTTTCCAGCGCGAATCACCGGACACATGAGCCGGCTGGTATTGTGGATACCTAGTCTTTATAACACCGATTCAAATAATTTACGCTCTTTGGCCAAATATAAATAGAGTACAACTATTGCATAAGTAGGATGTTTTGCTCGCTACACAGAAATCTATGACACACACATCCCTCATATTTTATAATTCTTAAACTACTTAAAATTAGTCATCTCGATCACGGAACATCTAAGCGCTGGGTGAAAACGTTAAATAATAAAAAAAAAGCTTTCCTACTGAACCTCCTATGATCGGAAGAAAAAGAAAATGAGGGCTTTGAGAAGTTAATTTCGCGGTTGAAGGTAATTTCGTTGAAGTTAATTTCATGGTGCCACAAATAACTGAGAGGAATAAAGACTGAGTAAAGCAAGAAGGACGTCAATGTGTCTTCAGTAATTCGAACTCTCGACCAAGAAAATTTTCCTTTTTCTAAAACCAAAAACGTGAATTGTTAAGAAAGCATAAGCTTTTTTTAGATAATTTAGATACTCTCAGTCGAAATTGTCCACTTTCTAACACGTGTAAAGCGAACATAAGGAGGAAGACTCACTTCAAGCTTATTAAATCAGATGTACTTGTATGAAAATTTCCCCTTGCTTTCTCGTAGATTTTTATGGCAGACGTGCAGCTGCTTTTACTTTTGCCACATACGGAACATGGCGGCGCTCGAGGCTCACCAGCAAGAATTACTACGATTCCAATCAAGGAAAAAAGTGCTCAGTGTTTCTAATATACCAAATAATAAATAGCACAGAAGCCAAAATTAACCCGAATTTTACAGCCAATATTTCATGATCGAGTTACTCGTAATAATTATTACTGACCTCAAACATGCAAGTGCATGGTCATTGAGAAACGAAAAAAAACATGAAGATTCTTGAAATATATTTGAACTTTTTTCTATCCGAAATAAACCTTGTACGTGTCTGTCACATATCTGCCTCAGTCTGCAATTCCGTTTCAATAATCGATCGCAATTTATTCATGAGACGCAATCGGATAAACGATGAGAAATTCTGTCAGAGGCGGCGAGATTCCTTCGTGCGCCTTTGAAGTCCTTCAACAAAAATGATTGCGTCTTGAGTATCGGAGAAAATTCTCCTGTACATCTGGCACAGTACAACTCACTTAATGTATAGGCTGTATATGTAGTTTGTGCAGAACAGCTACCTTACTTGCTTTCCGATTTTCACTGCTCATTTTGTGAAATACAGCCTATTTACCACTCTGTATAGAGTGTATATTTTCTCCCATGTGCACAGATCATTTGCAGCTCTACATGGTCAATGTGAGCACTCCATGCAAACGGCTCATTTACTATGCATAAGAGTATATTCTGTGCTCTACAGCTCTCTAGCTGCTTCACGCTGGGTGCACAATTTGCAGAATGCAATTGAAATCTTTTTCGTTTTGAACTGAAGTTTTTAGAATAAATTTTTTGGTATGTCTAATTCATACGACGGTCATGTGACACGTGAACCAAAACAATATTCTCCATTAACACAAATTATAAAAAAGTAATGTGGTCAAACCAACAACATGTATGCTCGTATTATGTTTGAGTATACTGCAGAAAATACGCGTACAAATTGTAAGAATTTGAGGATGACCCTCGGAAATATCGATCATACTTAGCAACGTGTATTCTTGTTCATTCCATCGGTAAATTTTGATACCTCGTCTACATTTCTACAGATGTTGGCTTTTTATATCCCGATTATAGTGCTGTAATCAATTTTTTTTCTTGAAATTTTCTGCAAAAAAATTTTCATTAATTAAAATTCATTCGAGTTTGAATAAACATGCCCCATAAATAACCTTCATAACATAATCTCAGATCAAAGACATCCTCAGAACGTTCCCTCAGAATAATCATACCCTCATAAAAAACATGGCCTAATAACTAACCCTCATAACATGCCCTCATAACAAACATACCCTCATACCCTCATAACAAACATACCCTCACACCCTCATAACAAACATGGTCAAATCTGGGATCATAGAATAAAGGGCTTGCAGCTTCTGCATCACAGTTTGAGCCCAGGATTTACACAACTGCGGGTGAAATTTTTACACAATTTTAGGGGAAATTAGGCTTCGGTCATTTTCTTCTGAAGAGAACCTATGTACTGCATTATTTATTGTGATGAATTAGCACAGCTGACTCATGAATTTTGGAACTTTTATCACAGTTTAATGTACTATTTAGGAGTACATAGTACACTAAATTGTGTACTATTTAGTGTGCTTTTCTGAAACTGAAACTACTACTGCTACGAAGTCGTCATTGCATAATTGCACAATTAACTCAGTTAGAATTATTAAAGCGACAACTAAATAGTCTCTGTAATTAAAGCAACTACTAAATAGTCTCTGTAATTAAAGCAACTACTAAATAGTCTCCGACCAATGTTATCGTTAAATAAGTTTGTTATTATTATTCCCAATTACATTCCTCAAAGTGCAGAGACAGGGTGTAGGAAACGAAGTACATGTCATTAAATCGAATGAGATTTTTAGGGAAAGTTCTTAACAGCACTGCAATGCTTCAAAATTATTATTTAATTGTTGCGATTTATATACTTTTTAGTTTTTAAGAAGTTTATCTGCAAATTCCCTTCTTCAAAAATCTCAGTTTGTTGCTTGCGTGATTGCTTGCGTGATTGCTTGCTTGCTTGCATGCTTGCTTGGTCTGTCAACCTCGACTCCGACCCCGTGAACTGAATGCCCGGACGCTGTAGGATTGTATGTACAGTTTTTTTCGAACTGCAATGCATTTGCATCCTTTGAAATTTACTCTAATGTTATTCAAACTTTAAGATAAAGAGTTCGAAAGAAAAAAAGCGCATTAACAGTATTCAGTAACTTTCACGAATGAATTAAAACTCGAACCAAAAAACCGGAGCCGTTTTAGATAGGGTACATGGGCATTATTTAAAAGAAAGAAAAGTGATTCCACAATTACACAAGCCCGCATTTTTTCCTAAAGTGGCACCAATGCAAGTGAAAGAAATTAGATGCATTACTTGAAGAGTTATCGAATGCGCGCTACACGGCAGCGCTGTGAATCGAGGCGATTACGCTTGATTAGAAGCCACTACGCAATCCTGAAGAACTCCAGCAGCACCATCAAGCACAAATCTAAGATGCACGTTTCCATTTGCATAGAAAAGCAACGCTAAAATCTCTCACGTCTCGCCAATGCTACACCCTGGGTTACTGCTGGTGGGTGATAGCTCTCTGCTCGCCTATAAGTCTTGCGCCTCCTGCGTGTAAAAACTTATTGATTAGAGCACTGCCGTACGGGTAATGCGCACCTCAAGGCCTGCGAAAGGCAACCTGTTCGCTTAAAAAGACGACTCAATTCTGAATTCAGCTGATTGTGCCTCGCATGGCACCGAAAAGCCCAGGATGAAGTTATATGCAACGCTCAAACCCACAACGGATTCAGCATTTTATAATTGCATCGTCTTCCGCAATAAGGCATTTGCTTGCTCGTTTCTATTCCAAAGCTGAAGAATCACAGTTATAGGTACTAAATTATAGATTATTTTGCTCAGAGGTTATAAGCCCATTAGAACAAACGTGAAATTAATTCGGTAAGAACTAAAAAACGCTTTGATTCTACTGTGATTAAATATGGATTTTTAAACTACGTATTCTGTAGATAAAGCAAGGGATCAAGTCTCTTTTACCACACGCGATGAACAACGAGCGACACAGACTAGCCCTTTATTTTTTGTTGATAGTGATCCACATCATAATGTAATGATTATGAACGGCTCATTTTTAACCGGTGCAAAAAAAACATTTGAAATGAACTTTTCATTTTGATTTAACACCGTACCATGTTCAGCATCGAAAGACAGTGATATTCCCTGATTTAATGGACAGCCACATTCATTTTGCCCCTCTACAAAATTCTCAGAAAGTTTCGTTTCTTCACTTTGACGACTCGGGATTATCCATCTAACCTGCGCAGGCTCAGCATTATTCAGCGTTCCGCACCATCATTCCATGACACGCACGACAATTGCTGTTTCCGTAATACGTTCTCGACGGCACTGGATTTCGAGAACCAGCGGCCAGGAGGCATGCCTCGAATCGCTCAAGACGATCGAGTCATCGATTACGCGAGGCGGACGAGTTACACGTCACCCTCGTCACACTCGCAGCGATCGATACGGTGACCGATTGTTCCTTCCAGTTCTTCTCTAGATATCTTAACACTTTGACTGTGAAATGACCCACCAGTGGTCACTGAGAGAATTTTCACATTGCTGCTGACTGACCAGCAGTCACAAATTTTATTTTCATAAATACCTAATGAAAACTAAAAGAAAGCTCGGTTTATTTAATGTTGTTTTTTTTTTTAAAATGATCTCTAAAATTAACTCTAACGGGAATATAATATATGATTGAATATAGTAAAATTCAGTTTTGCCCTCCACACTTAACGTGTTAAGGCCGTGCGTTAATTCTTAGTATCCTGCAACGAGTTTTTCCGGACTAGCTCTGAGTATGCTGCTCTGGTTTCTTCATAATTGAAAAGTCATTCCCAGTGTTTTCACATGGGCTGCTCAGTATGATGTTCTTTTGCTGCTCTGCAATGGATTACTCATAACTGGTCAAATCTAGTATTCCTGTTTTAGAGCTTTTTTACGTTCAAAATTAAAACGAAACTAAAAAAGTTCTAATGTTCCATTTAGAAAAACAAATGTACTATTCCCAATTTTTCAACTTTGGTATAACTTGAACATTATCTGTAGATTTACACATTTTAAAACTAAGTTGTATTGAAGCAAATATTCGAGTTAGTCTGATAATTGCACTGGCAAATTAAAATTCACATCATTTCCTAATCATGCCTAAAGCCTCGTAATATTTTTCAACAAAGGATAATTTACTCGGTAATTATTACTCTAATGAGCCTTTGAACGAAAAATGGTCGAAACAATAATTAAAGAATTTCTATTTTCATATTTGTTGGTTGGAACTCGTATTTTACTGCTTACGATATTTTTCGGTTTGATGTTGCAATTTACGTAATGTTGGCTATGAAATAAAAAAATTTTTGAGCATTTATGAACGAGTTCACAGGTTGATTATCTCGTTTCTACAATCTCTAAAAACTAGGGGCGTTTTGTCCTGATAGTATTTATGCTTAATAATTCTTTCTTTACATCAAACCATTCGTTACGACCGATTGCAAAACTGCTCGCTATATGACCGACTGATTCCAATGTTCATACCAGTGAATAAATTTTCTGAAAACAGATCATTGAATTTTATTTCTGATAGCGTCAATGATTATACAAAAATCCTTTTGCGTAATTCTTTTTATTTTATTCGGGAAAGGTTTATATGTGGCGTTGTATATACGTTCACATGTATAGTATATTGATTAACCCTTAATTTACAGCTCGGGAAACCATGAACGTCAAATGCAGCTTGGAGTCAACAGTTCTTTTCCTCATTTATTTGAAAAAATTTTCCTTGTAAAAAATTAAAAACTAAAAGCAGTTTTAGCTATGCCGTGCAGATCGGTGTGTTCGGTATTGATGCATTTTTTAATACATTTAAATCTAGGGACAATTATTATGGCATCTTTTTTAAACGAGACTTAAATCCGAATTTAAACTGCAAAATTTTTGTATTCTGCAGCATGTTTTATCTTTTGGAACAGCCACACAGACTCAATTGTAAGAGTTCGATATCCGAGTATGCGGCATTCAGTGCTGGCTGCACATTGAGCACCCAGTAATCGAGAGTCAGATGCCCTCGTACATTTAGTAGGTGAAGTAATCGTTAGTACTCTTAATTTTGCAAAACCTTCCAAGCATTAAATCAAGTAGTTCCCAAGCAGTCACTCAGAATCTCAAATTATCTTTCGAGAGCAAATGTTCTAATTTGCATGAAAGGGAAATTTGGTTCATTTGTTTCACTTTCATACAAGCCATCCCTAATGAGGAAAAATAATGAAGACGTAGAGCTATCGAAGGCACTAAAAATTTGCGGGAATTCACATTATAGGGTTCACATTCACATTATTAGTTTTTAAATGAATGAAAATTTTGTTATGATTTTTGTTTAATGATGCTAATTATATGACTGTTAAGAAATTTACTTTTCCAACTAGATCTTCTTATTTAGTAGACTTGCAATAATGTAGTATGAAGTCTAAGCTTTCAAGTATAGCAGTATTTCGAGCAGAGGAAAATTTCATTTCCATTAAAATTGGAAAGAGCAAAGAAAGTCGCTTTCATTCATAATTAGGATTTGCAAGAAGCCAAACATTAATATTTACTCATATTGAAAAAGGTTATAATATTAAAACAGCTTAGGTTAATTGGAAGCTCTTAAGCCTTTCCCCAATCCCCACACGTGATGTATTCCGCAAACATAAAACAAACATAAATTTTTTGTGAAGAAATACCACAAAATTCATTCTGAATATTTATGGTTTTCTATCGTGCTCATTAATGTGACATTTATGATTGGCGCGCTTCCAATAAGTACGCAGACCAGTGTAATAATAGTAATAATGTAATAAATTGCTTATGACGCGTCAGACTCGAGCAAACTCTCCCTCGTTTGCCTGGTCCGGTTCTTTATAACGACTGCATTAATATAAATTCGGGGTAATTTATTCAGCACATCCTTCATAGCATTACTCAGGGCTGAATTTAGTGGTGGATGCCAGAAACTTCGTCCAAATTCTACACCCTGGGAGAAATTCAGAGGCAATATTTGAGCACGAAATTGGCACAACCGAAGCCAGCAACCAAGCAAGGAAACCAATTCGGTTTCAAATTGAATTTTTGTTTTGAAAAATCTTTACGGAGAATAATTACGGAGTGCAGAAGGGAACATTGCTTAAGTTCGTGATGCAAAATTTTAGAACTTAACCCCACATATTTACTAAAAAATGTGGATGCAAAATAAGATATACTGAGCACAATTTGAGATGCTTAACGAGTGGTATTAATGGAAAACATATCCCCATTTCCGAGAAGTAATTGAAAGTTGTTGATTTTACAACGTTAATATAAGAACTGAAAATAGGAGGTATTGAAAAGTTTGTATACTAGATTTCATTGTCGGCGTCAAATCATGTCTCCGTCTCGTACATTAAGCAAACGTTCATAATTTTACGTCACAACTCCTCGATCGACAAAGAAATAGAAAGCGTTGCAGCTGCTCGCTGCTTCACTGCAGGGCTGAGGGAACGGAGGCGTCGCGTGTCTTGAGGTGCGTAAGAAAAGACCAAGTAAGTCGAAGCATAAGTAATCGGGCGGCCTTCTTTTATTATGGAGACTAATGAGGCGCACGTTAATTGCGCCTCACGAGACTGATGGGCCCTCCAGGCCCCAACAATGGCAGGCCTCGCAAGACCCAAGATAAATTGAGTTTAGAAGTGTGCCGATGGAGGCCAGGGCACCTTAAAGGGCCGCCAGAAAAAGACTTGTTGAGACGTTGAGGAGCCAAGTGTCGGCCCCAAGTGGCCGCCATTGTTGCGCCCGCCTGGCAACGGGTCAATACGCCACGCATACGCCGCTTGTTCATTGGCTCCCGCAAACACAGAGATCGCCATGCCATTGGTTCGATGCTCATGGCTTCTGAGGGGAACTGAGACCAGTGCTATTGATCATCCAATGAGGGTAACAAATCAGAGGGTAAGCTCCTCCCCTTGATGTGCTTCGAGACCAATGGCGCTCGACGATCTGGCCTCGGCAACTTGGATTTTGACCGATCAAATGTCAGCTCAAGGATTGAAGCCTCGTGATTGGTTGCGGTGCTGAGGATCCAAGAGTCACCCAAGACAGAGACGGTCAAACCGCAAGTGTGACCACCGCTGTGGCCCGGGCATCTGACCTCCTGTTCTTCCAGGCACTCCGGCGTGAGGGTTCCTGCGCTCGGCGTGCCCTTCCCTCACTCTCTCTCGTCCACACTCTTGCGTTCTCAGCGAGAAAACTCCATTGGAAAACTCAGTCTGTTGAGCTGTTGACTCCTGCTCAAAGACTAATCGCGGGATTTGTATTTGCGTTTGGTGGTCCAGAAACCTGCGATCAGAAAGTGAGAAGTTTCAAAATTATGATCCATCATTTGAAAAATCCATGAAAACGGTATTCGAACAAGAAATCCACATGCTTCATAATTTTTGCGTTCACAGCACCTTGGGAGAGCTCCGTAATACCATACGAAGTTATTGCAAAGCCCTGTGTCGCAAAACTCTCGTGTGTAGTAAAATCAGAGCGAGGGAAAATAATTCCTTAGAAAACATTAATTGTGGCATTTGTGGAGGTGATGCAGAGAGTGTAGACAAGGATTGCTAGATTTGTTCGAGCAGCGCACCGGTTCTCGACCGTCCGAATTCGTCTCTCGTACATGGTGAGTACATTTACCTATAGGCTTTTAATTCTGTAACGTCAGCATTTTTATACCCGCACTACCGTTACACCACCGTCACTAAACCGGCACTGGCATCAGGTAGTAACCGATATCAGGATGAAGATGGAACTACCATTTTGCAGTGAATTTTTAAAGACATATAAGAAAAAAATTAACATGAAATACAATAATTGAGGTTATTTTGGAAAGAAAACCAGAAAGTACTGCAGTTCGTTAACGGATTAAAGCTCTGAAAATTTTGTTTGTTTGTGCAGGTGTTTGTTTGTCGGTAACAACATGAGGCAGAATTCAGCACTCTGCCTTCAATAATAAACTGCGACAAAATTCGTCGTCGTTTTCGTATTGCTGATAATTCAAGTCTTTCACCATTGCGTAGGGAAAAGTTCACGTTCTTATAGGTGAGAGTTGGCCCATTAATCCCCCACGCTGTATTGTGTAGGCGGTCGGCTTGAAATAGTTATACTTCGAAAGATATATTTCCACTATTTCTTCAGTAAATTCTTCAAATAGATACCACAGATAGATGTTAAGTTTTCCGTCTTCGTAAAAAGTTAAGATTCGTGACTAAATTCTATGTTAGCAATTAGTTCTATGAGCAACCTGACCCATCGGTGACAACAGGTGACCGGTTTAAGATATTCATAAAACTTTAATAACCTTGATGGGTTGCTTGCTGCCTTGATGATCATCCTGCTGTTACCATGCAGGCTTTACTTTGGGCAATTGTGCACAGGGTACAATTCTATACGCAACGTATCGTGATGAAATAAAGCAAAATGTAGAATTCGTTCCCGCGGTGTCGCATGGATGCGATCAGTTATAAATATTCACTTAATTAGACGGTTGAATCTGACCTCATACAACCCGGCATTATGGTTTTTTCTGTCTGATAGCTCTCTAACAAATAATAAAAGTTATAACTTTATTTTGTAGCTCATTTCAATTTAACAGAGAATATTTCCTATGATTTTTTATATCAGAAAATCAACTCAATGGGTCAGCAGTCTAGGGCTTTGCTACATTGTCATTTATTATGGGTTAGACCTATAATGTGCTTTAGGGTCACCGAAAATCCTTATGATATTTTAAACGTCTTTATTTGCGTTTATATATGCAGTTAAACACGGGATTTATACAGGACTTGTGGTTCAGCCGATTTTGTTTAATTAAAATGACATTTTTTCTAAAGATTGAAGCTTTTGGGTATATTTTTCCAAGCAATTTCACACATTGCAAACCAACCTTCCATGATCACAAACTGAATGATGACATTGATGTTTGGTTTGAGCTATTTTCCCGTGTACACACGTATAATTAGGTTACGCAGTGAGTCATAAACTTGCAATTGTTTTGAGTTATACGCATAAATGCTAGTACCTTTCACCTATACATAAGTACAAGTTACTCTTATATACATAATATACTAAATTCATACATTTTTTATAGAAGAGTGCATTCACTCCGGAAACATAAATGCCTCTTACAAAAGATGCAACGTGGTGGGTCTAAAACAAAACTGCCTTGGAGGTCAGCACACGATTATTTTGTGCTAATTAAATTTAACTCAATTCAAACATTGTTCAACTTGACATTTACTGATCACGGAACCTATTCCCCAAGCTTCATAATTAATTGAAACTCGAGCTAGCTCAGTATAATAATGGGCTCAGTTGTTTCGAGTTTATTCCGAGAGAAAATCTTAAATAATCAATTTCGAGAATGTAGTGCACAGTAGGTATAGAGAAGAAGCGAAACTTTAATTCTCTCTAAGGAAGGAGAATTTGATCCCAGTTTTATAAATATCAAGGAATCATTTAAACACCTTTCATTTCAACACCTTGCGTCTTTTTTTAGAAAGCAGTTGTTTAAAAATATAATACATACCTTACGTCAAAAATTACGAGTTATAGTGACGAAATTACTCTAACACTCACCAATCATTTTGAAACATCCTCATCATTAAGTCCATGTTGTATAATATTTTTTTAGCTGAGGAGAAGGCATGATCGAGTAGAGAGGAACCAGAATAAGTAGAAGAAGTTTCCATCTAACCTCTTCTATATCCGTCGCAAATGTTTTCGGAAGTCACCAGAGGAGCTGCTTTCACTGCGGTGAAAATGCCAATGTTGCAGGATTAGTATCGAACCTGGGGTATTTATGTGCGTAGTGTGAGGGTTTAACCTCTCAATGCAGAGAAGGCGCCATACTTTCAGAGTTTTCTTTGAATTTTGTGTTCGTGTGGTTTTAAACTATTTATTTCACATTAAAAACATTGAATGCCTTGAAAATTCAGCTTGAAAAGCTGTCGTTATAATTGAATAAATTTAACAAAAGCGTCATTGAAGAATTGATAAAATAATATATCATTCAGAACGAAGGAACATTGCAACTGAATCAATGATCAATATGACTTTAATCTCAATAGCTTCCACCAAACGGATTTTTTCATCCAATAGTTTAATTGAATTTTCCATTGTCTGCATTGTAAGGTATCTCATCCTTCTACAGCAGCTTGTTCCAATTCTTAAGGGCTTCTGTAAGAAGCCAACGATGCATTGGCACTTTCGACATAAAATTGAGAATGGATTCTTGTCATGTTTCACTGAATGCCATAGCAAAAATTATTTGATTCTTTGTGAGCCATGCAGCTACAGATTTTGAATTACCCAAATTCAAAATGTTTATTCTACAAGAATTGTTATCGCTGGCTGACCTTAAGATTTTACGCTAATAGCTTGAGATTTTCATTCAGTATATATCGTATTCAACAGACTTCATTACCCATTTGAGCTCAGTTTAGTTCTTCTTGAACTAAAGCAACCCCAAAATACAATGCTACCATCTCATTGTAATATGTTGGAATTACATTCTTGAGGAGAGCAGCCTCATGTTTTTCGGGTAAATTTAAATTTACGAATTCTTCCGACCTATCTCAATTTTTCTGTCATTACGTCGTCTATACTTCCCCCGCAATTTCTGTGAGCGGAAAATTGACAGAAATTTAAGCGTCGTAACACATTTATGGCAAAAGGCACAAGCATTCGCCTGCATGGTTGTCGAGCCCCCGCACGTGCGCCATTATTGCGCCTTCACACTGCGTATTCAAGACGTTTCTCTGCCTAACCCTTGGGCTTATTTCAACCTAGCAGTATATGACCCGTTTTTGTGATAATATCGACGGTTTGCAAAGCGGGAACAAATTCACGGTTATTTCACTCATTAAACTCGCTGATGACACACTGCCCGCTTGATATTCGGATGATGAAGAACTTTGAGGGACCCCCGTAACTATCACTGGACTCCGAAGAGACAGGAATCTTTTACCGCAAATCGTCGCCTGTTAATTTGTCTCGTCTTCACGATCCTGCCGCCAACGCTAGATCAACAATAATATTTCAGGAAGTTACGCTTGTTCTTGACACTTCTATGAAAATTTTGCGAGGAAAGATTCTAAAAATGCGGTTCAGAAAAAGAAGAAGTAAGTTTTCTTAAACTTTGTAAATCGACAGTTTTTAATTAAAATTGCACGACGTACAAATATTTTTGGTGATTTTTTTTTCGAATGAACTTCTTGTCAAAGTTGTTCGTTCAAATGAGTCGCTCTGAAAACAGATTTGGTTTTTATTTCGTGAGCTCAATGGTACTGCATGTGAAGAGATTGAAACCATACGAGCGTAAATTCTATGGAATGACTAAACCTATTGAATATTTGCTAATGAACGAATCATTTCACGGCTAACTTTGCATATAATCCATGCACGCCAGACAAAAAGCAACTCTGCAAGGGCAGTGAAGCCACGACGCCGGCGTGGAATGGCCTGCTCGTGTGCCCGGGAATTTCATATTAATAGCTCATTGACGTCGCACACCATCGACCTGAGACATGTGTTTGAAGACGGCCGCAGTAAGACCAAGTTCAATGAAAAATTATTAAGAATCAAAGTTACTTAGAGAAGTGCTTTAATATTAGATTTCGTTGATCGAAGCACTGATCTAAGGGTTCAGACGGATGAGATTGAGAAAACACAAGAACAACAGCGTACAACAAGCAGTATGGAAGACGTGGCATTGTGTGTCTTGCCACGAAGGATTTTAGAAACTCATGATAAAAGAAGAACTAACGTCGTGATAAATATGTTTTTTCGTAACACTTTTCAGAATTCGTAGATTCCATCACAATTAACGATGTAAAGAAAGAGAAAAACAAACTAATGAAGTCAGAAAAAAAAGGGGAGGAGGTCATTCTAGAAAACCCTAAACTATGTTTAAAAAAGCGTACTCAAAACTAAAAACTTTTGATTCTTCACATAAGCAGTCAAAAACCACTCACGCTCGCATACACAAATACACTCTCCTACCAGGATAACGGAAGTTAGGAAGTAGGGACAACGAAAAATCTGGTTGAACAGCAATCACTATTAAAATGAGGTTTGCTTGTGAATATACACAATGATTCTAAAATTCGAATATCCTGTTCATTATTTGCTCTGCAAAGTAATGAAAAATTGAAAATTTTAGTTGTTTGATTTGATATAGCTTTAAATTATTTGATTTGATTATTTGATTTTGATTATTTGATTTGATATTTGATTCAGCAACAGAGTGAAAGGCTTTCACTTAAATTTATGAATAAGTTGCTGGAATTTTAAAAAACCTTGAATACATTTTTTACAGTCGTATAGGGTATTTGGCAAAATTTTTCAATTATTTAAATACTTTTGATAATCAACTTCTTACAAATTTTTCAGCCCTAGCAAAAACAAAATATTTTTATTATCGCATGTATAGTCCCTTTAGCTGAAGCACGTTGAACATAATCTTTCTGTCGATTTTACTAACAAGTTTTTTTTTAAGTCTTCACATCTCGATGCCATGCATTGATGAAACAGAACATCATATCTCACTTAAGCCCTCAAACTTCGAAGCTATTCATGTACTTTGGTATTCGAAGAACATTATTGTCGAAATTAGCTTCCATGGTGAGTCTCTTGACATTGAGTAAGAATTTCAATCTCAACTCAAACATTGATGAGCAAACCCGTAGGTTTGATGTTGTTGACGCCTCTGCATACGATAGAGGAAATTCAACCTATAATACTGATTGCTATCCGGATTAACATGCGTTTATTAGGCGCTTATAAAAGCACCGTGTAGTAAGAAAAAAATTCCTGTTTAATTTCTCTCCAATATTTTCCCATTACTTTTGCAACTGTATGACGCAGGTATGAAACTGAAGCAGTGGCTTCAAATTTGCGTAATGAGAACAAGAAGATCTTTACTGCTCTGAAGCGACCTGATTCAAAGAGCATGCCATCAATTAGGGAACAACCATAACTCGTCTTTTGTCTCATGCCTTTGTGAGCTGCCCATGCTAACACAGACCCCTGTGAGGGCAGATTACAGCTGTACGACGTGTACACAGGCACGACGTGTACACAGGCCCGACCTGTACACAGGCACGACGTGTACACAGGCCCGACGTGTACACAGGCACGACGTGTACACAGGCACGACGCGTACACAGGCACGACGCGTACACAGGCACGACGTGTACACAGGCACGACGTGTACACAGGCACGACGTGTAATCACAGGCACGACGTGTACACAGGCACGATGTGTAATCACAGGCACGACGTGTACACAGGCCCGACGTGTAATCACAGGCACGACGTGTACACAGGCACGACGTGTACACAGGCACGACGTGCACACAGGCTCGACGTGTACACAGGCACGACGTGCACACAGGCACGACGTGTACACAGGCACGACGTGTACGCAGGCACGACGTGTACACAGGCATGACGTGTACACAGGCACGACGTGTACACAGGCACGACGTGTACACAGGCACGACGTGTACACAGGCACGACGTGTAATGACAGCCGCGTGCTCAGTGAGCGTGTGATCGCAACGAAGTGTGCTCAGGCCTTTGTTTCTGCGCTCACAGCCATTTGATATGCAGGCCATTGATTGCGTGACCGCTCACGATGTCCTCAGGGGCTTCCTGCTCATCTTTGTCTCAACTTCGTAAGGGTTTCTCATTTCTTGGCTTTGTCTAGATTGAAAAATTGAGGAAAATGTAGGGTTTTTAGATATTAGAGTTTTAAAATAGCCGTTACTTGAAAGATTTTCATATTTTTGAAAACTTATTTGTTATTTGTTAGGCGCCCTTAATTTTTTACAAGCGTTCAATATCAATGCGGATTTTTGGATAAACTCCTTTCATGTGTTGGTAAGTTTTAATTTTTGTATTCTATTTTAGTTGTTGTAACACTTGCTAGGCGTTAGTATATGCTAGCCTTATTCCTAAGGTTTGAAAAATTTCATAAATCTACTAAAAAAGTGAACACTAAATTTGTACTGATAGAATAAGCATTCACTAATCATAGTTTTCTAGATCTCATTTCTTGAATGATCGCAAAAATCCGCGCTGATCGAAAAGAAACATGTATAGCGAATGATTTGAGTTTGTGCTCAACAGGGGAAAATATTCAAAAAACCTTGACTGTTGGTTACTTCTTTTTGAGGTATATTTTAAATCAAAATTGGTCAATTCATTTCTTCAAACACTCTCAAGCGGATAAGAGCAAACATCTTAGGCCCTCATTCATTTAACTACATCAATTTTAGTATAGATTTCCTTCAAGTATTTTTTCAAATGCTTCCAAACGCACAAGGGAATCACAAAAACTAGATTTATGACGCATAAGGACATCGATCGTTTCCTCTGGAATAACCGCGGCTGATCTTGCTCTCAGCGCCCTGTACAGCAGAACAAAGTCCCGGATGTGAACATACGTTAACCTCCGGCAAATTACCTCCACGTTTTCGTCCTTCCTCTGCCGCGCGACGAGCGCGTCCTGACCTCGGCTTGCAGACACGTGCGCGTGCCCACGAGCACGTGGCTGCAGGAAGCTGGGCCACGTGCACGGTCATGTACGCACGTGCACGCTGCGCTGCACGTCCTGTTCCACCACAGATACGAGTATGTTGCCCGAGAAGATGATAATGAGCCAAAAACCCGAGCAGCATCTCTGCCTTCTAATTTTGATCTACTCCAGCAGATGTTAAATAGCGCTTAACTTTTTGAAAGAAGCTGATGAGTTTTCAAGAGGCTTCACTTGTTACAGGAACCACAGCTTAAAATCAAGCCCAGTTTGTACGATTCAGGAAAGTTAGAGGGTGAACAGTCTAGCGACCAGTCCGCCCAACTCCTGCTGGCATGTCGGAATTCTTGAAGTTTTATATTTTTGAAGTTTTATAAGTTGAAGTTGAAGTTTTTTATTAGTTGAAGTTTTGCACTTATAGATAAACGTTACTTTTTGTGCAATTTCGTTAATTTTTAAAGGTCATCACTTTAACTGAATGTTAGTTAAGTCGTTGCAAAGGGTGCAGAACTTTTTTGTCGCAAAATAAAGATGAGACCTACAGGTCTTTACAAAAAAGAAACATCTAAGACGTTTTTGTCCTATAATAACTGTTAAAACCTTAGGTCTATTCCGCAGATATTACAGCATAGACGATAAGTCTCTTACATAAATAGAACGGTAAAGACGGCAAGTCTTTCTCGCAAATAACCGCTAAAACGTTAGCTTTTTCCATGAAATGACCGTTAAGAACTCAAGGCTTTTCGGCAAGTAATTGTTGAGATCTTTAATCAGACTGCGATGCGTGCAAGAATAAAGTAAAACTGCATGATCAGACCTAAAGACTTTCGCTTGTACGTAATATTAATCCCAGAACTTACTGTGCAAGAATACAATTCCAAGAGAACGTGAGCACGCAGAAATTAACGTCAGTTCGTCAGGCCGTCATGCAGACCTACGCGTGTGATGAATTATTTTCGTACGTTTCGGCGACGGTCACATTAACTTGAGTCATGATAAAATGACTGACTGAGAAGGACAATACAGGAAGGTCATAATTTAATGATGAGGATTGTGATTATATAAGAGGGTTGTCACAAGCCTGGTATCTGGGATACAAATAATAAATGAGATTCAGAAAACTTAATAAGGGGCTCAGGCTTTTTGCGCGCGTCTGAATAGATGAGTTATTTCGCTGCTAAAGTAATTTTTGAGAACATTACATGCGAAATATGCTGTGGAGGGGTGTAGAGTAACCTTGTTGAGAATTCGGTTTGAATGAATTAATAGACTCAAGGCATGGCATGAATTGACTGACATGCACGCAGCGGTTGTAAAGCTACCAAGAGGTGTAGAGCCATCACTGACCGTTCTTAAAATTGTTACCAGGAAATGGGTACGCATTTTTCATTTTGTTTTCTACGAATCCTGTTTTTGACGAAACTATTAAGTGAGCAGGAAGAAGACTTTTAACACGCACACAAACTCAGCTGCGGAGCGACAACGGAGTTTAGTTCTCGCTAAAGAATATAATAAACTTGGCATTTTGCAGAGCTGCAGTATACTGTAGAATATGCTGCGTAACAAACCGACGAAATTCAGCAATTGTGGAGCCCAATGACATAAGAAAAAAATTCTCTGTTGAGCGAAGTTCAAAGAACCTAATGCAGTCTAAGTTTACGAGAACCGTCGGTAAATGTTGTTTCGCTACACCAAGAAACAACAAAACGAGATGACTGTATACACATATAAGCTAGACTTCATTAGAGAACCCTTGATGTTATTCTTTCGTGATTGTCACGGAAATTATTTTACATGAGGATGGTGCGAAGTTGAACTATGCTGTTTTAACCTCATGATTTAAATTTGCCACTGACTTCCTGTTCTGTGTCCACAGAGTAGTGTGCATGAATTGAGTATAGGGAAAATAATGCTAGAAATAGATAGTTTTAAATTCACTCCATTCGGAGTGACCGCAATTGACTCCAATTCAAGTTTTACTCCGGGCGCAATCTGAATGTCTCGTCTCAGATCACAGGCTATTTAGTGTAGGACATGAGGGATGAAGATTCAAGTACAAGCTCATGATAAAAATCCTCAAAAACAACAGTGAGCTTATCACTTTTGATAGCAAAAGATCACGCAAAACTATCACCTTCGATTGCAAATATTAAGCAAAACTATCGTCTTCGACAGCAAAATATTAAGCAAAACTATCACCTAGCTTTGACGGCAAAATATTAAGCAACATTAAGCAGGAGACAAAAAATATTCGTTGCGGCGAGGGCACGAGGCGGTGTGCAGGAGTGGGCAGCAGGTCAATAAGGACCAGTACGGGTCAATAGGCAGGTGGGCAGCCCTCATTGTTCTCGAGCGTAATTACCAAACACCTGCAAATCTCTTCCGTTCCCACGGACGCCCGGGTCCTGCCAAGCTCTGCAGAGTTTCTGTAAATGTAGATCGCGATCCCCAGATCTGATGTTATCTAGGCTAGTCCAACTTTGCAGGGTTAACTGAATTCCCAAAGAGACGTATTTTTCAGTTAATCACAACAGACGTGATAGTTACTCGTAATTAAACATCAAAGTTTGATTCGGTCTTTCTGGAGCTCAGGAACTGCCTAGGAAAAATTTTAAATGTCAGATGCCTATAGCAGTTTTTTCTGAAAATTGCCTGAGCATGTGCATTGTTTCCAAATTTAATACAAAGTTTTGTTGTAGAACTTGAATTTTTAAGTAATTCCTTACATCATTGTTATGATAATTTAGGATTTTTATTTTTAAAAATATCGTAATTACACGGATCTAATTGTCGCCTAAAGAGCAGGAAGAGACTTGTGACAAAATAGAAAGATTATATTTTATTAACACACATTTACCACTGAACACTCTTACCTTAGGGTTGCTAGGAATAGCTCTTTTGCATAGAAGTGTGAAAGGTAGTTAATTTGTGGTCCGGTATTGCAGCAGCGAAAAGTAGGTGCATATTTTGGGTGGTATAACTGTCACACTGAGGTTTACTCGTATGTTGCCAGATGCTAGTGTCGTGCGCACTGGTTGCCAGACGCAGGTAGTCCTGCGTACTAGTTGCCAGGTGTACCAAAAGTTGTCCTGCGTGGTGATTACCAAGTGTAGTTAATTGATTGCTCTGCAGATAGTTGTCAAAATGGATGTTATAAGTCGCACTGTGTAATTTACCAGATAAATTTTTTTATGAGGTATAGGTGCCAGAAGTGGTCACATATTTGGCGCTGGTGTTGCAGAGGTAACCACCTGGTATAAGCAATTTCTGAGTACTTATATCTCTGAAGGAGGAAAATATGTCAAACACCACAGCTGCAGGAAGAAATTTATATAGTTCTGTAGCGATTTTACAGTTAGAGTTTAAGCTACTTTAAAATTTCAATCAGTGACTGAAATAAAACTAGGTCCATGAGAGACACTTAACTGACCCTGACAGCGTTTCGCCAACTAGGACATCACGAGTAATTAAAGAATTAAATCGTGCAAACACGATTTGAATATCAGGGAACCTTTCTTTCACAGCGCTTTTATAATCCGATTTTCAGTATTCATGGATTTTAGATTCGTGAAAACTGGATGACATGACTTGTGGAAGAAGGCTGGGCTTATGTAGATAACCCTGTTAACTTTTTAATGATAATACTGCTCGATAACTTTAAACTCCTTAGAGATAATGTTGCTCTATAAGTAATACGGTGAGAATCTCTATTTAAAAAATGTAAAATCACACACAGCTGCGAATACGATAATGATAATGTTGCTCGATAATTTTGATGCTGAATAGCTTTATTTAAATAACTTAAAATCAAACACAGCTGTGAATACGGTGATGATAATGTTCCTCGATAATTAAGATGCTAAATAGCTTTATTTAAATAATTTAAAGTCACAAACGGCTGTGAAGTTTGGCCGTCATCATTTCCATCATACGCTTTGGTTTTGAACGACGTTTCGTATCTTGACTCCCCAATAAAGACGTCCAGGAACATTTGCCTCCTCACTGAAGCTGTGGTGATCACCACACGATTACAGGCTGACGATGTGTGCGGGCTGACAGTAAACTTTCGGGTTACGATGTTTATGTTGTGAATTACAATTAATTTCATTACGCACACGGAGCAGTAACCTCATTTTTACGGTCCATGATTACGGTTTACAGCTTATTCCAAGTTTTATGTTCTACAGTTGGGTAATTAAAAGTCTTGCGCTCACACACAGACAATAATGATAAACCTAATCTTCGAGGCTCACTACTGTGAGGTTTAACTTGGTTAGTTAAAATAATGTATTCTTTAAGATAAATACCTGTTCTATTTTTTCGTTAACTTTATGAACGTTCATCCATGAGTGGATGAAACATTGAAGTAAAATGTTCTCACAATTATTACCAAGGAACTGTTGATAGAAAAAGTAGGGGTGGACCTAATGGCTACCGTTTACGCCTTAACGCCACCCATTAGTTCACAGGATTAATCAAACTTCACTCATACTCATAAAATTTGAGACTAAAGTCTCTGGTGGCAGCGACCCTCTTTTCATTGAATTAAACATTCAAAACAGCATTTATGACGAGTTTGATCATTAAAAGTTAAAATGCTCCATGAAGTTCCTGTTATTATCCAATATTTTCCTGGCACTCAACGCCTACTGCATAATGAAAGTTAATGAAAATTTCAACGATATTTTAATGCTTGTAAAACATGTTAATGACACTTCGTGCGTCAAGCTTCACATTGTCTGGCTGGCAAAAATGAAAGCACTTAATTGCTCGTTCGTTACTTTTCGCTGCTTATTAATAAATTCAAATTTCTTTGTGCGGCTCCCTCGTAGAAAATGCAGCGACCGCCTTTGATATGCAAGGCCTGCCTCGATAGCCGCTGCTGCAAGTGAACCAGACTGACTTTATGAGCAACGAATTTCAAAGCTTTTTAATCGGTCAATGTGATCATGCGCACGATAAATGTGGCAAAATTTTGCGTGTGACTTTGCTATGAAATTGTAAATGGAATTAGTAAAAACACGCCCACTTTTACTTCAAATGGCGTGCTGGAAGTGATAACTGCTTCTGTGTACAATATGATCTATTTAATTTAAAAACGTCATCAGAACAATAGCGAGTTTTCGTATGAATGCGTCGTCAGAGGGTAACAATAAGCACGTACAATGTGCGCTTATCGATAGCATTCGTAGGCTATGTAATTTCTTTTTACTTGATGTACTCGGTGCTTGCTTGGTTAATGCGTATCATATTTACAGAAGCAAGTTACAAAGACAGTCGTTACAAATTTCTTTGGGCCCGTAGATTGATAGGAAGTTGAAGGTGTGCTAGAAAATTCATAATTTATGGCTTTAAATTACATTAAGCTGAGAAAGCACAAGTGTAAACCAGCAAAAAAACGCACAATATGCAAAAAAACTCCATTTTTTTCTCAGCAGGAGAGCAATATTATTTTTATCGCTGAATATATTACTTTACTATTATATTTTAGAGTTGATTGGTCCTAGATGAAGTAATTATTTGACTTATATATTAACCTCTTATTAACCTCGCCGTTAAGTATAAACCCTAGACCAAAATTTTCGTGTTTAAGAATACAGATCCCGTTTATAGATGTTCCAGGCAAAAAACGACTTAAAATGAGTTTGTAGTGAGATATCCGTTTTTTGTCGATTATATTTTTTTCAGGGTAGAAAATAGAGCAGATAAATTGAGACAGTGTTAGGTAAGATTAGGTTATGTTATGTTTAGTTAGATTAGGTTAGGTCAGTTTTGATTCGTTTACATACAAGTAAATTTCGTTTATTAAGTTGAGATCAAGGTTGAAAGTAAGGTTCAAATTTGGCCCAAGGTTGAAGTTTTTGCTAAGTTTAGGAATGTTTACATAAATAAGGAGAGGATGGGCTTTTATGACATCGATATTTCTGAACAGAAGCTAAGGCGAATTTTACTAGCATGGCTAAAATACAGAAACAATAAATGAACAAAATCTACTTGGGAAATTGAAGAGATCTGGTTGACAGTGCGATCAAAAGGAGGTGCTTGAGGAAGATCATGATATCTAAATTCGATCGACGCACGAAGAGGGAAGAAAGCACGGCGACAGACCTATGGTCAGAAAATATGTAGAAACTAGAGTACACGGCCAGTCAAAAATGCATTCAATGATGTGCCATAATGCTCATAAATCAGGTCGTATAACAGATACGGTTATTGAGTACATCCTCCCTAGTAGTAACATCCCCCTTATGTACATCCTTAAGAGCGTGACTTAGAGACGGGCAAACCAAGCAAGTATCTACTGTGTTTGATTATTTAGTGAATAACGAAGAGCAAAGAAAATTACAGTGCACTACTTATTCATACGGGTTTTTCATCAGAACGTGGTGTCTTACTAGGCTTTTTTGCTCAAGAAGTATGATTGTGGAAGAAGAATTTGCACAATGACGTGGCAGGGGTAAACCAACGATAGGAGGTGGGTGTTTCGACTTAGGTTTATAGAATAGTGGTGTCACTCGTGAGGGGTTCAAAACATTTGTCTTTAAGGGCTTTCACTTTTCATATTTTTAAAAACTCTGTTCATATTCAAGTGCAGCAGAATATAATTTTTAAAAAAATATTACCATAACCATCATAAACAGGTGTGACAGGTACCTCAATCCTTTGGGAAACCAAAATTGGTTCACTTCCTCACCGAACATTTTCGCACGCTAAATAATAATTTGAAATGCCCCTAATGGCACTAGTTTTGACCGCCTGTACCGACCCTCACTGGGAGCTGTAATAGCGCGACCGTGCAGGCATACGACGGAGGGAGATGAGAGCAATAATGGAGTTAATGGCGTGCAAACAGACTTGCAGTGGCTGTCAGAGCCACATCACGGTCCTGTAGCCTCTTTTAAGTCGGTCAAGGCAAACAGGAACGCTTTGGTTGCGGTGCTGGAGGTGACAACGAGTGTGTTCAGCTGACGCCCACCTCGTTTGCCCTCGGTGAGAGGGGAGGCCTGTTCATATTTGCTTAGCAGCGAGGGAAGTGAGGGGACTGTATGGATCATCTTTAAGTGTAGTTACAGGTGATGAGTAGAGCGTGTGTTGTTTCCATACAGGGAACGGTGATCCAACACTCAACGCAACGTGTCTGGACAGTTCGTGGGTACGCGCTAACAAGTAGATGATATGGGTTATTGGAAAGGATTTTTTAATGTAAATAATATTTTATATCATCAAATTGTTACAAGCCATGTAAAATAATTGGTTGGCAAATGTCAAATAATCAATGATGGGCTTGCCGGTATCCATTTCATAGTTCATCGTCGGGTGGGGAATTGAGGCCAACTTCTTACTTTTCCCAACTAGAAGAAACACCGCGCTTGCAATGCTGTCTCGAACCCTTTGCCTTGTGCACACAATGTGAATGCTCTTAACTACCATCAATGGAGACCATACGATCGTGACGTCTCTTTTTACATTAAGTAGCAGTTCAGTAGTGAAGAGAGCACAAACTGATTGATGATTCTAACATGTGTTGTCAATATGCGAATGACAGGCAATGAGTAGAAGTCATCCAGTTCATTTGCAAATTTCTTGCAGAAGTTTAAATGACCCTGGTATTATTTCTGTTTTCTTATAGCCTCAATCTATACCAGTGTTACACTTGCGCTGTTTTACGAGGGTTCTAAGAGTTTTACGACTCTGTAAAAGGCAAATTATGTAAATTTTTACGGACAATTTACAACAGTATTGAAAAAATCTATTGGCAGAATTCTGTGTTAATAAATATCGGTGCGTAAATTTTAGTTTCAAAATGTGACCCCATCTTACAATCGCAGATCTGAACTTTTTGGTCGAGGTGCATCCCAGGCAGGCCTGTCTTGCCCTTGCTTTTCTCTCTCGTCATTTTGTTTGCCAGTTCCTGTGTATATTCAATCTTTGATGGTATACTGTTTATTCCTATGATCGATATCATTTACGTTAATTCATCATTATTATTTCCCTACTATCTATTACACTTGTCAATAAGGGTAAAGGGTTTATTTAAAACTGAAATATAACTGGAAAAATGAAAAAATCCTTTCTTTTTCTGAATGTTCTGAAGTGTAGAAAAATTAATGAGTCTGATCGTGCATTATGAGCGTTTATTGAAAAGCATAAATTCGATTGATAGAGCTTGTCTTGGCGGATCACAATGCACAATAAGTACACACTCGGCCTGTATGTTATCCAATTGAAGTCTTGGCTAATCTTCTATTTCACTAATTAAATCCAAACTTTTTGATGTGATCACTAGCCGGATGACTAAGCCTCTTCATTGTAAGATTCACAAAGGGAGCAAACAAAGGGTAACTAATCGGTGACAGCTCCAGTTTCAAAATCTGCTGCATCATTAGGCGCATCGTAACATTTACGGCGAAATTTTACGATATTAAAAAAATTGTGTCTAAATTCATTCTAAAATTGACACAACGAAAATAAAAACTAAATTAGGAAAATGCTATAAACACAACTAAATCGTGAGCATTAGCTACAGAGAGCCTTTATTATCTATCATATGAAGATAAATATCGAGAGACGTGCAAAATTAAAAGCATGCAGGATCCTTGTTCCCGTACTGTGGTCTTTTCAATTCAAAGTGAATTGAAGAGTTTTTGTGGGCAAATAATGTGAAAAATTATTTGTACTTTATTTTAAAGTCATCACAACGTACTCGCAAAAAGTCGCAAAGAAAAAAACTAAAAACGTTTGATTTTAAATGTAAATTTTTAAAATCTGGGATTTTTTTCAATATACTAAACGACTTTCATTTGACCTTAACTACCGATATTCCAGGCTTGTGTTCCAATACAATTTGCACATGCACATACTTATTTTTTATGAGAAAAGTGAAGAAAATATTTTACACTTCCCATAAAAAATGTCCAAACGATCCAGAAACATGAAAATATTTATTTCTTTTTTTTTATTTATAATTTTTTACATAGTAAAACATATGAATGAACAAAAGCAAATGCGTACAGGTACACGGAAGGGAAAAATTTACTGTATATGCATATTTCAACGTATCTTACTCATTTTACGAATCTTAAATTGACACAAGTAAATCTCTATCAAAGAGCCGCCACTCTAGAATTAGACTGAACTTCAATAAATTACTGCTACAGTTGAACGAGAAGTAAATGACCGCTGAATAAAAGGCTGTACGTGGAAACCACCAGCAAATATATTTAGATCGTCCTATTTCAAATTTTTTGGAGGATTTACTGATGGAAAATATTTTTGCACACGACTTACCAAATTCGCAACTATCTGTCTCAAAACTTTTCCAACAGGCCGCCGTAGCAATTTCTTCATGAATTATTTTTCGTCGCTCAGCAACTCCCATTTTTCCTCCACGCTAGGTTGCTATAATTTCATGCTTTCTCTGTCACCTACTGTACTAAACGTTGTTATTAAGTGCTGTGCAAGAAGTTATACTGCATTCAAAAGAAGCATTGGAGCAACGTAAAACATTCGCACATTTTCGTATTCACATGCAACGTACCCCACACGTGCGAAGGCGGAAGCATGGCCAGTAACTACCCAGTCTAACTTTTTCGCCGCCTGCATGCATGGTTTTCGCTGCCTAAGCGATTTAATCGCTTAAATCGCTTAGGTGGCGAAAAACAGGCATGAAGGCGGCGAAAAAGTTGGACTGGGTAGTGTCGGCTCCTGTATTCCCCGTACAGTATACGTACCTCCAGGAGCTCTTCAATCTGTTGATAAAAATTTTGAGCATTTAGGGGATCCTCGTCGTGTGGTGAAATGCAGTATTATTGAGTCAATCACTCTGCAAAGCACATTGTTCTTTGCAGACCTTCGAAATTAGGAAATGATCACTGCTGATCTTGTTCCAATTTTGGATTTTTCTGTATTTCTACGACAAACTGATATTCATCTCTTCGTTCCAAACCGATGTTTTTCCATATGCACGAGAGTGGAACAAGGTTTTTAGTATTGTGCTTTCTTAATTCTGGCATTAAAAGTGTCGAGAATGTAGACCATCGAACGCACATCTATTAAAGAGATGATATGCTAGTTTAACCTGTTCTTCATTGTGTTAACACATGCCGATGCATTTTATCAGCGTAATATTACTGTAGTGTGTTTTGCAAAAGTCCCTGATGGCTCCTTCTTTATGTTATCAGCGATACAGGTTAACGTTTCTTTCGTTCTTTTGATGCTCTCATTTCCTCGGCTCAGTCTGCTGATTTCACCGAATTATATCAACTCCTTAATTCTCAGAATGCTGTATTTAATCCTTGTCTTCGTTATTGGCTCCGCAAATTCTTCTTTCGTCGCTTGTCTATATATGTTATATGTCTATATAAGGGCATTATGAATATCAATGATGCATTGGTTTTAAAGAATTTAGCGCTATAAAATGAACCTTAATGAAAATGACGGAAATCGTAAAAACCTAGAAGTTCCTGTGTTATCCATAATTCCAGTGTAATCCATTCAAGATTTTTTGGTGTGGGAAACGAGGTGGAACGCAAAAAAAAAACGAACTCTGGTACGTAAGATGTATTTTAATGCATCACTGATAAATTTCTCCTTTCAATAATAGAAGCCAAACGAAATGATTCAATTGATTATTGGAATATTGCCATTTAAAATCAAAGTTTGAGTTTTTGTTTTCTATCCGGTGTAACACCGTCGGCGGAGGGAAATGGTGCATAATTTTAAATCATAAACAACTTACAAACACCGTACACTCAACACTTAAGGACTAAACACAGAACATTTGTCGATGGAAAACATGACCCCAAAAAAATTCAAACGGCTTACATTATAGGCTAAAGGTATATTTACGACATGATCATTACGCGACGCACGTTAGTTGTCGCGCGTTGTAGTTATCACTCTAAATAACCGATATTTGCTTACCATCTCAGCGTAAAGAAATTAACATAATGAAGAAATATTTGCAGGATTTCGAAATGGTTACTAAAAAGCGCATTTTAATCGTCTGCCTCATCACAGGAGCATGAAGTTGAAGGGTAAGTAAAATAACAGGATAAAATTCCGAGTAAAATTATCCAGGCGTTTACAAATCCATGTCATGTTAAATTAAAACTGTCCTAACAGCTTAAACACCACTTCGATGTAAAAATGTCATTTCATTTCAGCTCACATTAAGCCTCAAAATTCCTATTTGATCTGATGTATTACAATTGAGGTACGTGTTCTACTTTTGAAAGACGAGGGACAGTCTTAGTTATGGCTCCGCAGTAGATATCATAAGAAGGCACTTGAGGTGGGACGAGCAGGTGTTGCTTCTCACGTGATTAGATGATCGGTCACGGCCTCCATGAAGACGCCGACGGCATCACAGATACCAGACAGATAGCCATCTGCTCTTCAATCTATAGTTATTGTGATCTCTTATTCAGGAGCATGGCCAGTTGACTGCGTTTAATTTTTTGACTCTCTTAATTATTTTTTTAATGTGATCTCGAATTGAGGAGCATGTTAACTTTGTTTGAAAGGCTTTGATGAAAGTTTCCCAGGCATTGTTTCTTTATTACGATATTCTGCGAGAACGCTTATATCTACAATATTGTAATATTTCAAAATGCTTGTCATGTCCGTGACATATTGTTGAGGAATGTAGAACCTGTGTGATGCAATGTGATCTCAGTTTTCCTTGAATATTTCTTGTCCCTGATCTTTTTCAAAGTAAAAGATGCAAATGTAAATTTAATGTCATGCGATATAACATTCATCCCTGAATTTTTAGTTTTTGGGATTTCTTTTTTGAGGACCATGTCGTGCGTTATCATTGCTTGAAAATTTTCTTTTTATACAAATGAAACATATTACATATAGATGGTAACTGATTGCGAGACATTTGTGTGACAGACAGTCTCACTCGGCTTCTGAGGGACATTTGAACGTGAAATAACTGGTACTTTCATCACAGACTTGTGATGAGGCATGAAAAATTAATCGACGTCATTAAAACCCGCAATGAGCATGAAATTTTCTCGTGTGGATCCATGACAATGATAAGAGAAAATCGTCGCTATCCAGCGCCTAAAACACCTCCTCAAACCCAGTTACAAATATGATCAGTGCAACGCCTTCGAAGGTTCTGTGTAGTTTAGCTCACCACTACATGTCACTGATAGCTCTACCTGACTCCTATGACTCATTCTTAATTATTTCTTTAATTTACATTACATCATATTATAAATTTCTCCTTTAGCAATCATTGCCACTATCAGTTTAATAGAGCGGAAACTACGCGGGCGTTATCGGCAGGGTACAGCCTGGAAACACTATAGGCATCCAGGGGCCATCAGAAACTTAGCGCAGTTTTGTAAGAGTTCCGTGCCTGAATGATTACAAAAGAGAGAGAGGCTACGATGGAGGAAAACTGCTGTAGAGAATACAATTTCCATGCTCTTAAATGCTCCTGGCACAACTCGAACACGCTCAAGCACTATCGAGCACCAGATAGGATAACTTTCCTACTTCATTTGGTCTACTTCACTTGCCCGCGCAATACCCTAGCGGTTATCGAAATGCATCATATTGCTAAATTTCTCAGTTCAAAAAATTTCACAATATCTCACAGCATTGATCCGATCCCTCATTACAATTCGGTCTCCAAGTCTGTTTCAAGAAAGAAATTTAGAGAATGACATTCATTTAGACTCCTTAGGCACTCGTAGTTATCACTCTAAAACAATTTTACCAAACGTTATCACTTGTACCATGGCATAAATGCGATATTCTTAAATCTATTTTGTGTCAAATAAATTTCAAAAGAGTACAAGCTGCTATCTTTAGTACTAATCCGTATTCATCATTGAAATCGTAGTTCTGAGAGATTACGAAGTAGGTTATCCCATTTGTTTTTGACTATCTTCAAACTGAAATTTACATCTGTTAGTGTAACGCTTTTCTAATTTATTTCATCCAAAAAGCAAATTTCCTTAATTATGTCATGTCTTACAAGTTTTAAAAGTTATCGTCCCTTCTATGCATCTAAAAGCATTAAAACTTGACGATTTATCACAGTTTCTTATTTCCATTTAAGTGCAAGTTCAATTCGTGCATACATACGGACTGAGAGATCTTAATTATTACAAAGGAAGCACACGCGAGTGCAAAGACAGACCAGAGCACAGCAGTGACGAGCACAACGAAGATGATCAGCGTCTCGGGAAGATTACAAGAAGAGTTCGGCACGTGCTCATCAACACTCACACTCGTCTCAAGCAGCTGATAACCTGGCATTCTTGAGACCACCTCACGCATTTGGGTGACGGTTAGTGACGGGTTATTGGGAAGACTACCGCCGATTGTGATTGTACTCTATATGTAAACTATTGTTATTGTTAAATTCATAGTTTAAGCAACACAGCTTCTCCAGAAATGATTTCAGCAGTTCATTATATTACAGGATGATCGAATAATTTTGACTGGGAGGAAAGCAAAAGTGCTGTACAGTGATGGCATAGGTGGATTCAGGTACATTTATCTAGATTATGATGAATTGTATCATACTATGTGGTAATTTAGAAAAAATGAATCAATTCCTGGAGTTAATTCTTGTGTATATTTGTACTCTTAAAACTCACAATTTCCGAGTTTCACGTCATAATCGAGCTAAAAGACCAAGTCGAAAGTTTCTCCTACGTGTGATGTAAGGTCACGGTCTAAAGCATAGCTCTTTCCTTCCATATGAAAACTTGAGGATTTGACACACACAGCTGTCATTGTGTCCTGGCATTCACTATGAGGCAGTTTGAAATCGTATTGTATAATTTGTCACACGTCAACTCGATTGGAATGAAACAGCCACTATCCCTTTTGTGAAAAAAAAATGGTACAAGTGTGCATGTACTGTGCATGAAAATTGCCTCACCTTGTTATTTAAAATACATATAACGAGGGATGTACTTTGGGGGGAAATGCGAATCAGCATATTCATATCCCACATGTTTATCGACTGGTTCACGAGATAATTTATTCCAACTTTAGGACAAAACTGTTAAAGTTTCCGGTGCCTAGTTTAGACTTGGCTAAGAATTGACAGTAAAAACTGCGTTCTCAGTAAGTAAGCGTGTTTAAGAGACGTTATTATGGCAGGAAGGGTAATTTCGCTAACAGTAGCAAGTAAGAGTGAATATACTCAATTGTTAAATCCTGCTGAGAAGAAGAAGTGAGAGCTGATGTGAATTCGAGTATCAAAGTAACATCTACAGTACATCTCGGGGTCATGGAAACAAAGAGAATAATCTCATTCCAGAAATGTAGGTCATACTTGCGATCCTCTAACTCCTACAGCTGCCTTTCGGGTTTGAACACGACGCGGAACATGAGTACAGTTCTAAAATGTTTTTTTTAAACTAAATATGCCTTATCTTCTACAGGACCATTCGACGTATGTAGCGTCATTGCTAAGTGAATATATAACGCCCGAAGTTCTTGAAACTTTTCACTGCTGGCTCTGATTTTAAATGCTGAAGATATATACAGCGTTGGACGTGTACCTAAGCAACTGGTATAGCGAAATGATGATAAACTTTCGAGGACTCGTACGAAACATCAATTAAACTTCGCTCATGTCAAGTGGCGTGGGGAAGCGTGCTGCACAGCTGGCGGCTCTCGCTCTTGACTGAAGAGATAAAGTTCACGATCTTCTGCTTCTGATATCAGTAATCGCTCAGTTCGTGACGGCTCGTGTTAACGCAGTCACTTGCCGCAAGAAAAGTGTAGTAGTGAAGCCCCCCCGAGTTGTCATAAGAAGGTAATCCCTCGAAAATGATTGTTTAGTCTCCGTATTTCACAGCAAATGTAATTGTAACTTTACCTCAAGTCCATATTAGGTCGATCTCATTTTGGTTTTGAAGGATAAGTTCTTAAAATACCGGTTCGTTGTTAGTTCATTATCTACAGTCGAATAATTAAAGAAGTAATCTCATCTTGCGGTTACATATTGATCAATCATTTTTTGACGTATTCCATCAACCTCAGGGATGCTGAAGTCCGAAGAACATGGTGCAAAAAGAATTCACCATCAACGAAGAAATTCCGTACTTTTAACCCGCTATAGGTAATTTATTTTGGTCTGAGTGTAGTGTATTCAGAATGTGTAAAGCACGCAGCAATAATATCTACAGGATCCTGCTTTCAGATGAATTTAACGTATTTTACACGCAATTGTAAAATGTCTTTCGGCCTAAGTCATGGTACCATTATTGCGAAGTGGTACTCTAGGACGTAATCCGAGAAATATTATTTAAATACCCCTACAATTTTATAAGCAAAGCTTTCTTACATATGACTATGTCCCGGAGTGGAACAGCCGCCGTGGTCCCTAACTTAGAATACACCAGTGAGTAAACTACCACTCAGTGCTGGAGTCTACCGTGCTTCCGGTTTCTAACATGGAAAAAATATTAAGGATGGAGTAAAAGAAAACATGGAGTAATATATATAAACATGCTTCATTCAGCTTTCGCATAAACTTCATTAGACTTGATTGAGAAATTGTTTTTACAAGCTATTCGTGACTAAAATCTATCATGAATTGATTCCACTCTGACTCCTATATTTTCATCGCTTCTTCTGTGTACTGAACATACCAGGGTTGGCTACAGACTACGAATAAAGATTCGATCGGAGACAAAGCCGAATTAATGGTGCAGTGATCGCAAAAACGTACACAAACACGATAAACTCGTAGACAAAATCATTATCGTCCAGTAATTCCGATATATTACATTAAATTTTGTAATTTTGTAGTTTTGAGACATGGAGGTGGCACTGATGGAACAGGAGACAATACTTGCTTTATGACTGAGTGATATCTGCTCGAACCATGTAACTCTCTTTTCAAATTCGCTACAATTTACGTTGAAAATTGTAATAATTACGTCAGTAGTATTTATCAAGAAGTTTTCATACATTTTCGTAGGTTTATCTAGCATTGGAATTAGACAGAATATCGTGCAGAGTGTTGCCTAGCAGGATGATATCATGTACGTGTTAGGGATTGTAAGCAAGATTTCTCGATGACTCATTAACTTGAGAGAAACCTTTGATGGTTCGGAGGTACTACAAATCTTAAAATAAAATCCTTCTGGATATCACATTGAATTTTTAGGACCTTGAATTGTGACGTGTCATCACCTACGCGTGTGTTCACTTTTTCTGTGGGATTCGTTGGATCTTCATTACTCTCCTCTCGAAATATGAAATGAGTTGAATCAAGGTATGAGGGCTCAAAATAGCCAAGCACAGCTCGATCATGTATACCCGTGCATAGTTAAACCTTCGCCTAGCAACGACAGGATAACTTGCCAAAACGTAGTTTGAACTCTTCAGAGTGAAACGAGTAAACTCGTTCGAAACGTGATGAATTGCAAACAACCGCAGACAAGTTGATAAATAATTTTACAGCCCTTTTAAGCTGTCAACAAACAAAGCATTAAAATGATACAAAATGCAATCCCTAATTCGAGTGAAAATTCAAAGCTTTCTCCATAAAATTATTTGTGTGAAAGGGGTTGAGCAAAATCAGTGACGTTGCGACTGTTGCACGTGAGTTGGTGTGCACAGAGTTATTGAAATCGAAATAATAATGCAGCAGCACTCCCGCCCTTATCAACAGTGAACGCCATATTTTGGCACACATGTGAGCTGAGTTCAATGATCCCGCTTGTCCTTGACGTTAACGTCTAATGGATATTCAAAGTTTTTATAACAACTTGCCTGGATTGTCGCTTTTCATTCATAAAGTATAGAGCCAAACTGAAAGTGTTGCTCTCCCTTCTGCAGATGGAGCGGGGCGAGTGCTGTCGCGTGTGCGGGGACAAGGCGTCGGGCAAGCACTACGGAGTGCCCTCCTGCGACGGCTGCAGGGGCTTCTTCAAGCGCTCCATCAGGAGGCACAGGAACAAGTGAGTGCTGGTCGAAGGGGGTCGTGCAGGTCGAAGGGGGTCAGCGCGGAACAAGAAGCTCATTTCTGTTTCACGGTTGTTTATTTTATAAATACCAAGCATTAACTGGGTCCACTAAATACCGTTAATCTTAAAAGATCGTTAAAAATCTCTCAAACGGCCCATCGATGGGTCATTTCGCAGCAGAGAGAACTTGAGCACGACCCATCGATGGGTCGTATCGCAAGCAGCGTGTTAATTATAGTTACGATGACAAAACTGCGGTGACAATCGTGAAGTTTTACAATCAAATTGTAATTTCAATATCAAAATAAAAGAGTTATAGTGAAACTTAATCAATTTGTCCTCGAGTTGAAAGTCCTCGCTTGCTTGAACACCGAATACTAGACGAACAAAAATGAACACATATGGTAGAAGAAAACTTAGGTGCTCTGTGGATTAAAGCCTCATGGGCTCTGATTCTTGCAGAAAAAAAATTAAGCAGAGACAAAATACAGTGATCTATTGTAGAATTAGATGTGATTATGAATTTGGAATTTACTTGAAATCAAAATTTGTGATTACTTGATGAAAACTATTGAATGAATGCGTACAAGTGCCTGTTAAGCTGCCAAATGTATATATGTTGTGTTAATTAATGTACGTACTTAGACGTAAACGTATCAGTGGTTTAAAGTGTTAAGTGCTGGGTGAGGTAGTCAAGATTAAGTCAAGATTTCTTTTTAGATCTGGGTTGATTTCCTGGTCAGGTAGTTAGCAAATCTGCCATAATTCCATTTGCATTTAAGATGATGAGCGTTAAAACAATCAGTAGATTATTGACTGTTGAAGTACTTTATTTATTTGTATTCCGAGAACGCACAGTGCATGGGCACGTGTTGAATTTTTTCACTTATGAAACGCCGGAACAGCTTACTGATACTATAGTTTAACATTTTTTTTCTTAACTTTTAACACAAATCAGAAAATCAGTAAATTATACAATACACTTTTTGGATGCAGAAAATCGTCAGAACCGATTGATAACAACTATTCATGAACAGATTTCAAAAATTAATTCGGAGCAATAATAACAGAACATTTGCTTTAATTATGGTATGCGTCGTACACGATATTTGAGGGCGGGTAGAAGAGTGGGACTTACTCAAATGAGATAAATACTCTAATTTATGATGAGAAATTGATCCGTTATATTCAGTTATTTAAAAGTACTATAATGCAGTTCGAATTTTTTTTAAAGAATTATCGTTTGATTAAATCTGACTTATTTCATTTCGTGGTTACTGGGCTGCTAAACGTACATGTTCCAGTACTTTACGTGCATGTGTCCGTTGTCCGACCGTACTTACACGTGCCTGTTGAGCTGCTAAACGTACATCTGTTGGTAGTGTTACTTTACGTACACGTGCCTGTTGAGCTGCTAAATATTGATTGGTTTGCTGCGTTACGCTACGTACACGTGACTGCTAATTTACTCAATGTATATGTGCTGTGTTACTGTACGTACACGTGCCTGCTGAGCTGCTAAATGTACATGTGCTGCGTTACTGTACGTACACGCGCTGGTGTGCCGACAGGACGCTAGACTACGTGTGCAAGGAGGAGGGCAGTTGCGTGGTGGACGTGACACGCCGCAACCAGTGCCAGGCCTGCCGCTTCCGCAAGTGTCTGCAGGTCAACATGAAAAAGGATGGTGAGCCCTAATACTGTTTTTTTGCTCTCATCAAGCCGGTGCTGCCCTGCACCGGCTTTATTCTTTGTAGGAGCGACTATGATCTTAACCACCCAGTTCAAAGACTATAAATATTACAAAGACCATATATAAAATCTTAGATGCTCCAGAGAAAAAGTTGGACGAGGGGAAGGTGGTAAGCTATGACGCTGTTGTGGAGCTCACTCCACACCAGTGGCCAGTGATGTCTATACCGATCGTGTGCTATCCTATTTCAAAATTTGACCAATCCGAACAAGTAGTTAGTAGTTTTTATACCGCCGGTTTTTTTCTTCAACGAAATCTGAGCTTCTGCGCTGTTTTGAGGTATAACATGTTGAAAAATCAGCAAAACAGACATGAATGCTTCTGAAGAGTCTTTTGCCAAGGCAAGTTACTGCACAATTCATTCCCCTCAGATGTCACCTACTCAGAGCCAAGCACATACACCGATGAGAATGACCGATGTTGGGGGCTCAATGCTTGTTGTTCTGGTTATAGGTACCTTCCATCACATTTGGGAAGCTAGAAGGAGATACCAGAGTGTGTTCTCAGTTGTGGAACGATTTATAGGACAGACGCTCCTTGTTCATTTTGAGGTAGTCATTGAGTAACTAGAAACCAAACAGCAAAATTTTCTCTCGTGAAATCATCGTAAAACATAGACTCCAATTTGAAAAATAAAAGTGGATTCGATGTCAGCTTATGAGAACTGTGGGGAAATTTTTATGCGGTGGACGTACAATTAATATAGTTCAAAATGAGTACTAAAAGAATGAGTACTAAAATGACAGCCACAAAATAAAATAAATGCAAGATAGTTGAACAATTTCAAGTCAATCGACTTTTAACTCCAGATTTGAGAACATGGATATTGAACCATGAAATATTGCTTCTGAAGACATATCTCCATTACCTTTCCATGATCAGCGGGTTGTCTATACATGCAAAGCTCGTGCTCGCACGCGACAGCACCCGGCCGCACTTGGGATTAAATCACGTGGCGCATGTCCTCTGTTGAGTGACGGAACGCGGCGCCTCCGCCGCCTGTAAGTGGGGAACGGTGTCCTGCTTGTTTGCCCCGCTCAGCTGTGTTGACTCTCCCTTGTCGGAGACGCGCGCGCAGGCAGGGTCAAATTCTGAACTTGGGTGACGGGTGATGCACGGGTGGTGAGTGATGCACGGGTGGTGAGCTCATGGGAGAAGTACGGATGCGTGGCGTTAAGGTAGTGAACGCATGGGGGACGTGTGGATGGGTGACGTTCGGATAAGTGACGTATGGGGGCTAAAGGGATGCGGGACGTATGGTTACGTGACTTATGGGTGCTAAATGCATGTTAGAAGAATGTATGATGAACGCTTGGGTGATGCACTAATGGGTGACTTGCGGGTGGTGTATGGGTGACGTGAATATTGATAACGTAAGAGTGATGTGTAGGAGGCGGACGAATAAGGCAGCACATGGAGACAAATGGTTTACTTAAATGAGTTACGACATATGAATGGAGACAGGATGAGGTACGGATGACATTTGAATGACAAAGAATTGATGAATGGAGGATGACGAACCTTGAGAATATGAAAGAAGATAATGCATAATGAAGTGTACATACTTCAAAACGAATATGAATTATATTTTCTAACACCAACGCTTGTTTGCGTAGTTACGCATAGTTTCATCAGCTAGAAGTGATGAAATAACTCTGGAATATGTGAAATACTTTTGATTTTATTGATGACTGGAAGAGTCGAACCTTACATTTTTTGAAGTGGTTTTTTTAATCAATGAAAATATTCGTTTCGAATGAAGTGTGAATAGTAAATTCCATGTCGGTGGAAAAGGATTCAATTACAGCCTGTCAATGTCGTTTTTATCTATGTCATCCATCAAATCAACTATTGAAATGAGAACTACATTTTTGATGGTCATGTACTGTAATTACTGTGTTATACTTTTAGCTGAGAAACTAAAGGCTGTAAGATTTTAGCTTCTTGCGAAAGCTCAAACGAAAAATACTGATGAATACAGAACATGAAACAGAGAAAGTCGTCAGTGTTTCATTAGCATGAGAGAGTTATAAAATTCATTTGTCCAAATTAAATGCTGAATTTCACGAATGGTATTCATACTTTACCGTAAATTTTAATGGATTCTATTATGTAAAGCATAACTAAAGTTATTACATATTCTGACACGACGTTTTGAATTCATAACAAAATATCGGTGGTTTATTTTTAGGTTACTGACGTAGACATTTCATACAGCCATCTTCTGACCTATTCAGTACAACTCAAGGCAGGTGGTTAGCATGATAGAAATTTAATGACATGTTAGAACAATCGTCTCTTGTTTGTGTCAGGGTGATGTTGTGAATCGTAAGGATTTGTAAATTGCTGTTCTCATTTAATTCAAGAAACATCAGAATAATAACAAGTTATTTGAATAATTTGTTAGTATTAGGTCTTAAGAAATTTTCAATAAAGCGCACAGCATCTACAACTCCCCTGAAAGACGTACCATTTACTCATACGTTAACAATTCCCCTAGGCTTCGTATTGGACGAGAAAGAACACCACATCAAATTTTTCCATTTTAGTTGGATCTTCGGTTGGTGTATAAATTGGGCTGAGCGAACCCTAGCTCGGGCCAAAAAAAGTCGTTAAGCGATAGCCTCATCATCATTTATCTGAGCACCTTTTGTTGAGCGACTCAAACCGCCGTGTTTCTTCTCTTCTCGCCCTGGTCACATGCGAGGCGACGTACGGCATGAACTTTACTGGGCGGGGATTTGGTGCTGCATGTAATAGCTATTGAACCTTTGCGCTATGGTGGTTTGGTACTTGAATAGTCTATGAGCCTCTATATGATTGTTTTTGCTACTGGAAAAGCTCGTTGTTCCTATTTGTGAATGTATTTTTGTGTTTTGCAATTGGAATAGCCATTGAACCCTTGTGCGAATACGGCTTGGTGCTGAATTACCTCTTAAATCTCTGCTTGAATCTCTTTTGCCATAGGCATAGCTCATAAGCTTCTACGGGGATGAATTTTTGCTGCAGAAATAGCTTAATTATGAGCCTCAGTGTGAATGTCGTTTGTTATTGAAATAGCTCATGAACCTCTGCGTGCATGTCTCACAGCCATGGAATAGCTCATGAGAATCTGAGCAGATATCTTCTTGTTACCAAAATAGCTCATGATCGTGAATGTTTTATTACTTCCAGAATAGCTCTCGAGCTTAAATACAGATGTCCTAAAATATAACGATACAGATATTTCGATATGATGCGAGCCGTTTTTTAGCTTCAGATCGCGCGCTATACATCACCGCATTGTCTTACGCGTTAACTGGGATTTGTTTCTTCCCAAGCCCATGGACAAATGCATTACGAAGCCGATTGACTCACGTTATTTTCATGTGTTGTGTTTTAAAACCATAGTACGGCTGAATAGGTGAATCAACTTATTTTTTCTCTCTAAGTTTGGAACAAATATTTTGCGCGCTGTTTCAAGAGCGAATTAAGACAGGTGAACAGAGTGATGCTCTCAGTTTCCATACAACGCAAGTAATGCTGAATACAGTGTACACAAAGCTTACAAAAAAATGTTCTATTTATGAACATGAAAATGATCAAAAGCCGTCAAGTATTTTCGCAGTTCGAACAGGCAATATTGATTGATGATAACCAAACTTCCATGAAAAACTAATTTTTTTCACGAGCTTTCTTCTCGTTTAAAATGTTTCATTTTGATTTTGCTCTTTGCAAGCTCAATAAGACGAGCATTACCAGAGCACAATAATTTCAATGCCATTAGTATTACGTAAGCTAAGGGCCTGTACGGAATACTACGCACACTAAACTGGCCACTCAGGGCGTGAACTGAACAAAAGGAAAAGTCAAATTACTACATGACAAAGTTATGCTAAGGATTACAAATTGATACAAAATACGTGAATGATTTTCAGGTTAGTTGTCGTAAAATTATGGCTTATGTTTTAGCTTGCATACTGTGTTAGTTGACGCTCTCGTCGATAAAACCTATACTTTTGTCACATTGTTTCAACGTTGGTTTGCATTTAGAACCATCCATCCTCTTACGTGAAACTTTATTGCTCAATAGAAACACCATGTATGCTAGGAAATATTTGCCCGAATTGGGAGTGAAAATCAGATATTTAGACTGAAAATTTTGAGTGAATTACGATCGTTGAAACGCAATGACTTGCAGCCCGCTGCCGCAGAGCTGAGTCATCACTCAGCAGCGCGACGGAAGGGTTCAGTGTCAGATTTGGAGCTCATCCCGCGCCTGGAGCACAGTGCTGTTGCAGCACGTGCGTCCGACAGCAACAAATTCCAAAATTAATTGCAATTCCATGCTTTTTTGCCTTGAAACAATCCGAGGTGCAGTCTGTACAGGGATGGAGTTGAACAACGCTGTAAACGGTTAAATTTATTTGTTATTTAATAAGGCCTGTTTTTGATTTCCATATTTATTTTACAGATTTTTGAATGAAGAGCCAATGTATTGGTACTAATTTGAAAATTAAAAGATTTATGTTAATTATTCTAATTACACCTATTAAATTCTGTAAAGGTTTTAAAATATTTTTTATTCATCGAGAGCTATACGCGAACTTTTCCCGCTGAAAGCGTTTTGAGAGAAAGACAAATTTCTATGACGGTTATTCTTGGCAAACATTAAGATATTCTGATGTACCGGTTGTTCCCAAAAAAACGAAACCCAATTTTCAAGGGCTGTAATTCAAAAACTATCAAACTTACAAGAAATTGAAAGTCACATTTTGTTTTTTAACATTTGTTCCATTTTTGTACAAAATTTCAGAAGAATTGATACAAACATTTTTTTTAAGCAGCATTTTTAGCGACCGTTACTGAAAACCTGTTTGCACACTTATGTTAAACTTCGAGTTTTGTGACATTAAAACCATGTTTTTAATAACTTTCCACCGTTTATTAAATGGAAAATGCCACCACAATAAAAAAAAGTATAATTTTTCTTCTATCGTTCGTTTCCTTCGGTGTGTCGTCCGTTTCTCTCAATACACAGTTGCATTCGCCTCCTCATTCCCGCCTTCACTCGTCTAACGAGAGATTCTTTGTTGTCGAGGAGTTTGAGAAACTGAGAGAACGGAGAAATTGAAAAAAAAAACGGAGGACACACCGAGGGAAACGAACAATAGGAGGGACATTTCGATTGTTTTTTATTTTGTGGCATTTTCAATGCAATAAACGGTTGAAAGTTATTAAAAGCATGGTTTTAAAATCATAAAATTCGAAGTTTAACATAAGTGCGCAAACAGGTTTTCAGTACCGGTCGCTAAAAATGCTGCTCAAAGAAAACGGTTGAATCAATTCCTCTAAAATTTTGCAGAGAGATGGAACAAATGTTACGAAACAAAATGTGACTTTTCAATTTTTTATAAGTTCAATTGTTTTTTAATTACAGCATTTAAAAATTGGGTATCGTTTTTTTGGGACACCCTGTACTTGTATTGCTTGTCCTTTGCTCTCTATCAAAAATTATTCTGATGTACTGTTATTATTCTGATGTATTGATGAGCCGGGGAGCGTGCGTCTCTCCCTTGATTAGATTCAATAATAATAAACACTATGCGGTTGCGTGCAGCGGTGCAGCACGAGCGAGCGCCTCGGTCCTGTCAAAAGAGAGCAATCTTCGGCTCGGACATGGCGCCGGTGACGGGCTTCCCTTCGTCCGTGGGCATCATGACGAGCCACGGCATGAACCTGCCGCCCCTGCCGCACTACTATCCTTCTTTCTTCCCTCCCTCACCTTTCAAACCCCCAGCTCTTCACCCGTTCCTGCCCACGTCTCCCCCAATAGCTCCTCTCACCCTCACCCTCAGTCACAACTCAGCCTTCAAGCCTAACTCCAGCGCAGCCAGTTGCTTCACTAACTTCAGTGGTATAAATAGCATCAGTAACTTGATAAACAGCTCCAGTGCGGCTCACGCAGCCGTAACTAACAGTCTGAACATCAATAATTTCACTCCTCTGGATATAAGTCAGACAGGGAGTTTGAATTTCACAAGCCGAGCAGCCACTATCGCGACTTCTTGTTCTTCTGTTCCCTACTGTACATCTGCACTTCTTCCATCAATATCATTATCCGCTCCTTCGTCCGTCCAACTAACACCTCCAGCCGATACCAAGACGTCGATCAATGACAAGACTGCGCTCGAGCAGTCCTCGTCTCTCATTGGCGGATTTCCGTACTTAAAATCGACCAATACTAGACATTGTGACGTCACCAGTCTCCCTGATTTATGCCGTCCACTCAGCGAGCGCCTGGGCCTGCCGCTCCCTCCTCCAGAACTCATCACTCTGGGCACCGCGACCAATCAAAGTTCTGCCTTTAGCCCCCCGAGACGAGGGTCGCCGAGCGCAGGCGAGGGCGAAGTGAGCAGTTCTTTGGCCACCAAGCGGCCTCCGCCGATGACAGAATCGCCAACCTCCACCTCAAGTGAGTCGTGCCTGGTAGCCTCGCAACCGCCGTCTCCGCCTGCAAAACTTGCGCAAGAACTTGCGGCCGTCGACAGCGTCTGCAATTTCCAGCAAGACATCGCCAAAAGAAACGGGAGCTCCGCAGGGCAAAACACCTCCGAAGTTAAAGGTAAGTTCTTTCGAGGAAATTTGGTGAAAGGTTTCGTGGGTGCAGTGTTTTTGATGCTTTAGTTGGGTTGTTACTCAGATTTTCAGCGCGTGACATGGACCATCCATGAACGGATTTATGATTTTGTAAGTGAAAAGTGATTTGCTCTTAGGAAGAAATAAGTGATTTTTGTAGTTTCCAAGTTATTGAAGATTTTTAAGGGGGTTAAAAGTTTGAAAAATCTCTTCCTTTTAACTGAAAACCTACAATCGGCTTGTAGAAGACCACAAAGAATAACAACTTTGTTGAAAAAAAATGTTCTCAATAAAATATCATTCTCAAAGAAATCCTTGTGAACTAATTGGATCATAAGAAATCAATCTACTATGATCTCAGCTTTTCTTCTTCTCGTCGTTTCCAGTTGTCTGACACTAACTCGTTCACCAAAGATTGGTGCAGAATTAGTCCCCTATATACGAACACATTGCTTGGACTTTCACTGTTCGTACACTTTAAAAATTGTTTTCAATGTAAATTATCTAGGATTTCCTGCAATTTAAGTTGAAGTTTGCCTTCGCTAATTTGGAGGCCACAAGTCGTACTCGACCCTTAAAAGTACTTGAACTTGACTTTACTGAGTTTGACTATGATTCGCGTGCGAAAATTTTTACGGTTTCGAGCATTTAACCCATTTACACCTGAAAGATCGTACATGCCTCTTTCATAATATGACAGGTTCAGTTCTACCCTACAGTTACACATATTTCTACATATAAGCAAATGTCACACTACAAATTTGTATGAATACCTTGGGCTTTGTTGTTGCAGAACGTGCGAGAAGCATCCCTAATTTTGTCTCTGCCTTGCCGTCGCCGACGTCATTGTCCTCAAGTTCTCCAGTCAACCCATTGCCGTCACCTTCGTCCCCTTTGTCTCTTTCTTCGTCTCCTTCCCCGTCGTCTTCAAGTCCTAGATCGCCTCGCTCGCCCGTCAATTTCTGCACGACTCTGCCTGTTCTCCGCTCCGTGTCTCCGCCGGCGTCTCCGCAAGCCAACAAACGAGTCAAGTATTCAATTGGGAGTATCATATTCGGTTCGAAATCTCCAAATGACATCGCACAAGCCGGAAATAATGGAGACGAGTCAACAAATATCAAGTCCGGGATTAATAGCCATTGTTGTGAGAAATTCAGTGACGGAAAGCATGTCACAAATGATTCGATGAAACCAAAACATGAAGCAAGTAATGCGAATATTGATCGACTAGATAAAAACAAACCGAAACTTTTCGAAGTCGGAAAAAAAGAACCTGACTCTTCGACTAGCGATATTGACTCGAAACAAAAAGATGATGAGGAGTCTAAAGAAGATAAAAAATTTAGTATTTCGTTCACATCAGTAACGATAACTCCAACAACGTCTACGAAGACAATGCTGAGTTTAGATGGACCTTCTAAAGACACATTCCATATGCACAATGGGGGTCCTCCAATATCGTGCCCTTCGCTCATAATAAAAACAGTTCCACCGATTGAAATCAAACCCGCAAAATGGTTTTCTTCTTCTGAAGCGTCCAGTGCTGTGGCAGAAATTTCTGATAAGTCTATGACAGTTAGTATTCCAAGACAGGACGATTGTTTTAGCGAACGACCTCCCTTGGCTGAGAACAACTCTGGGAACAGTAATTCCTCATTTGGTTCTATGATTGCTCAGGACACTTCAGCAGCTGAAAATCTTACTTCGAAAGGTTCTCCACCAGTGATTACAGGAAATCCAATTCAGAAAAAAGAAGCCGTCGAAGCCTGTGCAGTTGATAGCAGTGTGCCTTGCTCTAACGCACCAGAGAGCGTGTATGAAACGGCTGCTAAACTTCTGTTCTTCGGAGTGAAATGGGCTCGCTCAATACCTTCCTTTACTCAGGTAAGAAGTGCAATTCAAATAAGATTTTACCCAGCAAATAACTTTGGAAATAAGCCAAATACAAATGTTGGTCCATAATACATATTCTTATTTGATTAATGTACCTATGTCAATGTTTGACTATAGCAACCTTCATCTGAATTGAGGAACATGAATGCGTACATAGATACCTTAGTAAAGGTCTTCTTTACTCCAACGTTTTGTAGTGTTGAAGTTCTTAAAGGTATCAGATAGAAAACTACCGCTCAAACAAAATCAATCGCAGTATTTCCTTGAATTACCGTGAACCCTCGAACACAAGTTTTTGGAAATTCTGAAAATGAAAATTAACTTGCTCTTGGGAAGAAAAAGTGATTTCGGAGTTTTAGATGCATCTCATTGCAGTCGTCTTCACATGGTTTGCTACGTTACGAATAACTTAATACCAAGCAAAATTGGGAATTTACGGTGGCACAGATGAGAAAAAAAGCGAATGATTAAAATTCTTGAGACACTAATACAATAGTTAAAAAAATTGTCCTCATATTTCCTGTTATCCTAGTCTTTGATATTTTGGTGAATTGTATTGATTTTTGTTCCGTAGTAGACGTTATTTTAACGACATTACACCGTACAATACCCGTATGTGACAGAAAAGAGTTGGTATGGATGAGGAACATAATAAAGTGTTTTGTTGGATTTAACATAATTCGTATATAAACAGTGATGAATGTTATCTCCAAGCATGATCAATGCATGAGAGTCCCTACAGCGTGTTTTATTGGCGTTCTGGCATGTGTAATGCAAGCAATGCACTACTTTTATTGTAAATACGATAAAACTTCAAAATAACGCAAAACAATTTAGTCCTAAAACATGAATAAATTACTTTGCCAACAGTGAGAAAAAATATAATCGAACACGGACATGAAGAGTAAATTTGAATTTCAGAAATTAATCCGGTAATTTGATGCCCGGACAAAACAAGTTAAATGAGTCCAAGTCTACAAGTTGCGACGTTTACATTCATAACAGGTGTATGCAATATATCGATGCATAGTTTAACATGGCAAAATGTGAACTTTTTGCGTTCATGAAACACGCTAGAAATTTAAAAAATATCTGACCATGAGCATGATGTTGACGAAATACGGGTCATTACTCGTTTAAAAATATCCTGTACGACAACTAAAATAACCCTTTACTGGACGTAAAGTACGGATGAGGGTTATGATAATTATACTTATTATATATATTACATATTATTAAATATAAATATCGTATATAATTATTGTGTATAAATATAATATGTTATATATATATTTATAAATGTTATCACGACCCTCATCAGCACTTTACGTTTCACATAATTTTTTGAAGGAACAAGTTTACTTGCAAATTTTCCTATGAAATTACCTGTGTTTATCAACTGAAATACTCAAATATTTTTTCGGAAGGACATGTATTCTCTTTCAACATCTATGATTTATTGAACATTAACTCCTACTTCTGATATAACATTCTTAGGTGTGGTTCCTATAATGGATGTTCAACCAAAAAACTTGATTGATGAAGACAAAAACTGAGTAAAAATAGATTAAATATTTTTATGCAGATGAAAAATAGACAAATTAGCTTGCAATCAAGGGAAGTTCCATGAGATAATTGATTCATTATTTGTATTTTTACACGAATAGATTAATCATAATTTTTATTCTGACATTATTTTCAAAGCCTTCTCTTCAGTATCGACTAAACATTACCATCATTATTGGCCATTTAGAAACTCGTAGAGATGGAAACCAAACTCACACGAATTTTGTGGAATTTTTAGAGCGATATCATTGGATTTCTCTCTTGTTTCTCAGCTGAGCGTGAAGGACCAGGCGCTGCTGCTGGAGGAGTCGTGGGCGGCCATGTTCCTGATCGGGGCGGCGCAGAGCGGACTGCCTGTGCATGATGCTTTCTTGGCTCCTGGTGAGTTGCTCATGTCAGTTGTTCATAACTTGCTAATATAACGCAAGCTAAGAAGCTACCCTTTAAGTTATGCTCTTAGTCGATTCAAATACTGTAATAGACATTAGAATACTTATGGTAGTATTTCCACTGATTAAATTTAAGTCTTATAAATAAATATTGAATAATCTTAAATTTTAATGTCAAATTTACAAATTCAACGTACTGTTCTCAATGAACTGTCCGGAAACATGCTGCTTTTACATTCGTGATTAGTTGGTTTCAATTTTTCAAACATTCTGGTCTTTATTTCTTTGCTTTTACTTTATTTGTTCAATTTTTTCTTTGCGCTCATTATAGTTTCAACAACTTCGGTTACTATCCCATAATCGCTTAGCTTATGTCCCAATGTGAATGTACACTATGTCCTCCAAATCCTTCTTTGCTGTCGTTACCCTTTTCTCTACGTCTGACTGGCAATATTTATACGTCAATGTGAATGGAGGCTTTGCTTTTCAAGGCTTTCTTTGCTCATGTTTGAGCGTTTTCATTTATGACCAGTATTTAAAACAATTTTCCAAACCTAGGATTAAGTGTCCTATAGAACAGATTTCTTTGTTTTTCTCTTAAAAATTCATTTAAACAGTGGCTTGGCATTTGTCTATTTCTTACGGTTTGTTTTTGTTTAGATCCCTTACTTTAAAAAATTCCAATTGGTTGTATTGCATGGTTATTTTTTTGGAAATGAACGGCGTTTTTCTGTCTTTCTTCGTTACATATTGATTCAGACACAGGGCATCAATAAGTTTTTCTGATTGATAACCAATAAATGGATGCATCCAAATGGGGCTCAGTTTTATTACAAAACAGGTAGATAAAATCCTTGATGCATGTCAGTGAAATTTAAAACATTGTGTAATCACAGTCTAATAAAAATCGCCATTTCATACAAGTATCATTCAATATATCACAATCTTTATGACAAATAAATGATAAACTTAAAAATTTCAAAAAATGTAAAATATCGAGCTAAATAATTATGGTGAATTTCGGCAAGTCGCAACGTTTCCATCTTTGCGACATTCCGTTTACTAATATAAGGTTTTAATTAAATTTTCGCTCCTTGTTTGGCGAGAAGCCAACAGTATAACTTAAAATACACGAAAATTTGTCATATTCTCAAAATAGAGAGCATCAGCTTCCTGCCCGGAATGAGTATTTTCAGCAACCATTTGATCGCAGCATCAACTTATGGAACAGCAGGGAACTGAAAAAAGATGATCCATATCAAAACTGAAAACCTATTCTATATAAAAAAAGGCCTGCTTAACCTTCAGCTCAGGACTTCCCATTTTCCTTCAAGGAGTGCCAATTCCCATGGACACAACAGTTATATATATCCCCCTGAGATGAAGTGAATGCGTGTTTAAGACTTAGACCGCAACATGAGCCACCGGTGGCCACGAAGGGAATTTTCATAATGCTACTGACGGACCAGTTGTCAAAACTCATTTTTATAAATGCTTAATTAAAGATATATGAGAGCATGATCCAGTTAATGCTTGCTATTTTCAAAGTTGCTCACTACAATTGACTTAAAATTTGAGTTGAATATTGAATTTCAGCTTAACCAATTTCGGTCAAAGTGTTAAGCGGGCTATAATAGATGACCGTTGTTAATGAAGGATCGATACGCTAGTACTAAGCAGAACTGTTGTTACAGGCGAAGAAGCAGGTGCGTCAAGGGAGGTGCGAGTTTTGCTGGAGGTGTGGCAGCGTTTCAAACTTCTGCAGGTCGACGCCACGGAATACGCCTGTCTCAGGGCCATAGTGCTCTTCAGACCAGGTACAGTACGCCTGTCTCAGGGTCATAGTGCTCTTCAGACCAGGTACAGTACGCCTGTCTCAGGACCATAGTGCTCTCCAGACCAGGTACAGTACGCCTGTCTCAGGGCCATAGTGCTCTTCAGACCAGGTACAGTACGCCTGTCTCAGGGCCATAGTGCTCTTCAGACCAGGTACAGTACGCCTGTCTCAGGGCCATGGTGCTCTTCAGACCAAGTAAAGTACGCCTGTCTCAGGGCCATAGTGCTCTTCAGACCAGGTACAGTACGCCTGTCTCAGGGCCATAGTGCTCTTCAGACCAGGTACAGTACGCCTGTCTCAGGGCCATAGTGCTCTTCAGACCAGGTAAAGTACGTTTGCCACAAAACCCTAATGTTTCCCAGACCCAGTATTGTACATCCCTCTTTCATTGGAGCTGAGCAGCAACGAAAATCACTTTTAAGCTTCATTCACTGAATTATAATAAAATTTATTATGAGTAAATGTTAAGCGTTGCTTTGCAACACAATTATACATAATAAAACTGTGAGATGAAAGGATAAACCCGAGCCGCTTAATGAAGACGTCCACCACTGGTTAAAACGGTTCCTTTCAAGAAAACAGTGTAAACTGGGACAGAAAGTCGAGAAGGAATGATCCGTTCCTAATTTTTTCTAATGAGTGTTTTCAAATTACCACAGCCTAATTCTCTGTCTGTATTGCATTTGAGTTCTTCCAAATAAAAATTTAAGGATTTTTTGAGTCTATTATCTCGGTGAGATCATCTGAAAATCTATATGTACTGGAAAATACTTTTACGAAACCTATGTGTTAATTCTCACAGAAATTGGCGCGAATATTTTTGGCAGATCAAAAAAAAACTCCCATTGGCCAAGAATTCTAATTCGCCACTCTTTAGGGCCAAAAGCAATGATCTGTGCCTTCCAACCCGACTGTGAGCTCTGACTTGAGTTGTCTTTTAGAATTTTTGTTACGGTTTTGTCATGTGAAGTCAAAATCGCAAAGAAAAAACAGTGAAAGTGTTCAAGGAAAAGCACTGTTCTTCATCAAGAAAGAATAATGATTCAGATTACGGACTTTCATCGACGTGAGAAATAACTATCTAAAGCTTCGTTAATTTTGTCCCTGTTTTGCTAGAGTGCGGAGACCTGACAGACAGCACCAGCGTCGAGATGTTGCAAGACCAGTCGCAGATGATGCTGCAGGAGGTCAGTCTTATATAACTTCAGTATTCATGGCAATGTCATCACTAGTGATACAAATAAGTTTGTGTTTACTCTTTGTTCACATGAACGCACTGCAGAAAAGAGACAAAATAGTGGGTCGAAATGCCTGCAATATTTTTGCGTGCCAACGTATAACATTTATTTCCATCAGTACTCGTATTATCACATGTCCATTTTTTCCATAAATTAAATGCGAAAAATGTCAGTGTTACCTGCCATCTTCACGGAACCTAAGAGGGTTCCTTAATCCTAATTTTATCTCTTTTGACTGCGATAGAGAAAATTTTTATTTATGCTTGTTTGGCTACCAGATGACTCCTATAAACTCTCTTCAATTTAAATATTTGGAGAATGTAATAGTTGCTTCTCTATATTTCATGGCAATTAAAAATTGTAACAAATACAGTAAGAGGTGAATGAAAGGTTATGCTCTTTTCAAACAATTTTTAAACAATTTAAACAATTTATTTACCACAGGTGATGCAGAGGTAGAATGTTTCTTAAGTCTAGTACAATGGTCTTGAATGGTCAACACGACTAAGGGGCTGTCTTGGAGCTATTGTAAAAATCGCAACTAGAAACTGAACCACCAGCGTTATAATGTTGGAAATTTATGACCAGCATTCTTTTTGGTACAGTTGCTCATTAAGCCTTATTAAAAAGTATTTACTGTAACATAATATAGAACTCATGATGAAATATAAAACTCTTTAACTTCATTTGAAGTTGAGCTATTCTACGACAAGACACTGATTGCGAGCTCCTCTGCGCAGTACGAGAAAGGGCGGCTGGGCGACGGTGCCGGCCGAGGCCGCTCCGGCAAGTTACTCCTTTTGCTGGCGTCAGCAGCGCGCGTCACGCCCGCTACGCTGCAGCGCCTCTTCTTCGCGCAGGCCGTCGGCAACACACCCATTGAGAGGGTCCTCAGTGATCTCTTCCACAGCTCCGTTTGATCATCCACGCTGATGATTATTTACTATTGTTACCCCGGTTTCGTGATTCTTGGATAACCCTGTGGATATTTTCCAGCTCTTGGTGTTTCCAATACTGTGGCATAAATAGATACGCTTTTTGGAATTGTACTGGCTCACTCAATGACTTTCAGCTTCGTGATCTGTTCAAATTATTTCGTTAGCACTCGGTTCCAGAGCATTCAAGATACTGTAAGCCATTGTGAGACTCCATTCATGAGGAGAATAAGAAAATTTCAGAACAATAAGGCCCAAATTTCGATCTTCATTTACAATATTGCCACAATTATGATCCTCACTACTGAACTACACTAAGACAGGGAAAAGTAAGAAGATACCTCGAATCCTCAGCGATTTTTGACAAACAGTTGCCAATGTTGCTACTGCTGGTATAGGACAGTTGGTCAACTGATTCTCGAGATTATTTTTACACATTTTCTTATAGAATGGGTTACAAATTTCAAAAAATACATGGTTTGTACTTTCGACTTTCGATACGTTGCTTGTACTTCCTTTCACGAGTTAGGTGATAATTCTAGTCTTTACCTGTCGTGTGTGCAACGAAACTGCAATGCCGTAAATGGAGGGTCTTTTGCATGACGGGGATTTAAAAAACTATCTACTGATCTTCATGACAGAACATGATGTACTAGAAAGTCCTATTTCTTCTATGTACGTTAGGCAGCGATAATAAATCTTTTGTGTGTCCTTCAGGAGTTCTCGACTTATTCATCGTAATCATGTACGATAGGCGACGCCAAAAAACTTGATATTTTTATGATGTATTTTTAAGGAACTTTAGATATAAGTATGGGTCTGCAAGTGCAATATTTTGTTCGCGTTTAATGCTTTTTGCCCGTAATGTCTGACATTCTGGCAGTATTTTAAATTACTAGATTAACTCAAAGGAATTCACCACCGCACTTTAGAATGTGAATAAATATTTCGGTCGTTCTAAAACAGTTTGGATCAACGACAATTAAAATCCTCAAAGTACAGAACAACCTTATCAAAATTTAAATGATTTTTCAAAGGAAACCATGCTATTGTATATTGAAGAACACAAGAAGAATGAAATGTGAATCATAATTCCATTTTAGATCTGTTGTTAATTTTCTCTGATGAATGAAGCCTGCTTGGTTGGTGATATAGTGTACATATTCTTGCTCGCGTCGCTTTGATTTCTTTCTGCTACAAGTGTAGTCTATTTATCTGAGACACGTGCGAGTCCTCAGTAAAGTATTGTTGTTTTAGCAACACGTCTACTGATTTTCCTGTTCAGTGGTCCTTAGTTGTGTTAAACGTATTAAACTATTTCTTCGTATATCTCCAGGCCTGCTCTTAGAAATCATGACGTTATAGAAGTGATCGCAGAGTTGTGTTGCTCAACCTAGGAGAGGCATGAAGATGTACCCATGTCCTTCGCTTCGAGTTAGTTAATTTTGATAAATCTAGTCTGAACTCAAACTGAGAAAATATTGTACTTTTTTTGCTTCTGAATATGTTGAATTACCTGTTTTATTTTACTGCATATTTTCACCTAATTTGTGTTTACTTTTCATTTTCAATTGCAAGTAGAAAATGACACAGAAGATAATATTAAAAGATATAAACGACACACAAGATTAAACTAAAAAATATAAACGACACACATGATAAAATTAAAGGACATAAATGACACACAAGATTAAACTAAAAGATATAAACGACACACGGGATTAAAGCGCATAAATTAACTGTTCTATTTTAGAAATATTTTTTGACACAAAAAATTGCTGATAATCTAGGAGAACAGAAGCTTATACTTGTGTTCACGTAAAATATTATTCACGTAAACCTATAAGAAAAACGAGAGGACTTAATTAACCACCAACTATCACATAATTAGGGGAAGGAACTGTGATAACTTTAACAGTATTACAAAGCTGCGATCGAAAGTGATACGGAGTATTAGAAATTGAATGCTTGAAGGAAATATAACTCTACACAATGGACTGAAAGCATTTGCATTAATTAACTAGTTCAGTACTTTTCTGTGTTGATCAAGTCTTCGAACGAGAAATGTGTCATCAAACGTTACCATTCGATAGCTCTAGCTTGACTTTACATTGCAATTAAGCATTTCTATGGTATATAAATTTAATTTACTCATATGCGCAATGTATTAATCAAAATTTAAGACAAGGGATACTTGTGCTGATACGAGAATGTGAGAATCCTTATTAATGTCTGAAACAAAGCCTTTTGAAAAATTGAAATAAAAAGCGTGAAAAGTATGGAAGATTGAAACAAAAAACATACTTTTGAAAAATAGATGACGGGTCCAACCTATGGTAATTGGTTGGACCCGTCATCCATTTTTCATATGCATGTTTTTTGTTTAAATTTTCCATACTTTTTATGTTTTTTATTTCAATTTTGTATCGTATTAGATCCCTCGGTATTTTATCACAGCTGATGACTCATACTTGCGTTATAGGTTCTTGTTAGGAAAAGAGTTCTTCCATTTTTCTCTCAGGTAACATTTTTTGTCCATATTCAGAAATAAATCGAGAAAGTTGGTGATCAAATTGCACATGAAATATTGTCATGCAAAATGATGCTCAAATTTGATTTGACATCCACTTTGAAAAAAAAATAGAAAAAAGACAAATACGCCTCAAATGATGACGAGTTGACGAGCCTTGAATGAGGTAAATCTAAATATGTAGAAAACACGTACTCTATAACAAGTAACACTGCATTTATGTAAAGACCCGAGTAAAGTTCTTGCATTTTATTCAAAAGCACATGAAAATTATTGCAAGTATTACGATGTACGAGACACTGTTATGGAAGATTTAATGATCCTCGGAAGTGGTCCCACTAATTGAAAATTAAGTTCAGTCTCCTGCAGAAATTTGTGCTAGACCCAGAAAACGATTATCAGGCATAACATCAATAGAACACCCTCAGAAACCACGCCTTCCCCATAGGAAAAAATCATTATATTGGCGACTGTGTACGACACAATATGAAGCAATTCACTACTTAAATTTTACTACTCCTGTTATTAGCGATGAACAGATTTCAATCAAGTTTTAGGGCAAAGAAAATACAGTATGAAAGCTTACGCTGTAGAAGTTTATATTAACGCCGAAATAAAACTTAAGTTGTTCTTCGCGACCAATATTACTCAAACTCGCTAACTACATAATGGTAATGCATGTACCACCATAACCTCTATGTGCAAGTTAATAACAACCACTATTTGACCCACGATAAGCCACAACTTGACGCAAATTGAATTTACATTTCGCTAATTGAACACACATGTAACACACGTTTGGTAACTTTATGACGATTTATAAATTAATCAGGGGAACTCCTGCACTTACATTAGAATATGCTAATTTTGAGTGCAAATTATTTTCATTCAAGAGCAGTGATTTAACGTTCACTTAGTAACTTTCTATGAAAACATATAAACGAAATGAGGCAAAGAGGATTGGTTGCGTTACCGAGTGTTTGAGAAGGAGCATGTTTCCAGCGATGGTCGAAGGGGAAATATGAGAGGCTGAAAAATGTTTGGGGGATCATTTAGGAATGTGAAACGGTTTTGGGAACGGGGCTTGTTTGACGAATGGGAGCTCGTGCAATTTATGCGGCTAGGATCGTGATGAGAACTACAATTTTTTCCATAAACTTGTTTCAGAAAAACTTAATGTATAAATAATTTTTTCAGATTAGCCAAAATCAATAAAATTGTTTCAAATCCTGTTCTTTCAGGATAAAAAGGAAAACCAACGTGGCTAAGAATATCATGATAAAAAACAAACGTTTCGGATTACAAAAAATCCATCTTCAGTGTTCTGAAATACAACAAATTGAAGTATTAAAACCTTGTAACTAAAAATCTTCTGAATAAACCGGATGTAAGATAATAACATTAAAAAGACATGATAAAACAAACACTATACAAAATGTTAACAAACAATGGAAAGTTTCACAACCGTATCACATTCGTTTATTGACGGACGGTTTTTTAAAATGTATATCGACTCTAAAATGCGGAGATCGGATAAATTTGATGTTGAATCCAAAATTTTAAAATTTGTATTTTTAAAAATATGGTCTTTCTTCAAACAATGTTCTCTTATTGATGAGTTGGATGGTTTGGTCAGGTTACAGCCAAACCATCCAATTTGTATATCAATATTGTATATCAATATCAATATACGTGTGACCAATATTGTATATCAATATACGTGTGACCGCTGCGAGCGCTCTTACATTGGTAGCACTGGGCTCCAATTGTTTGTGAGGTGTGCACAACACAGGGGAGTAACCTGACCAAACCATCCAAATCATCAATAAGAGAACACTGTTTGAAGAAAGACCATATTTTTAAAAATACAAATTTTAAAATTTTGGATTCAACAGCAAATTTATCCGATCTCCGCATTTTAGAGTCGATATACATTTTAAAAAACCGTCCGTCAATAAACGAATGTGATACGGCGGTGAAACTTTCCATTGTTTGTTAACATTTTGTATAGGTTTTTGTTTTATCATGTCTTTTTAATCTTATTATCTTACATCCGGTTTATTCAGAAGATTTTTAGTTACAAGGTTTTAATACTTCAATTTGTTGTATTTCAGAACACTGAAGATGGATTTTTTGTAATCCGAAACGTTTGTTTTTATCGTGAAATTCTTAGCCACGTTGGTTTTCCTTTTTATCCTGAGAGTGAGATTTCCCAGAAATCAATCTATTTCATTTAAATCCTGTCCTTAATTGCATTGGTGAAAGTACTTGATCAATCATTTTAGGCATGAGATTTTATACGGTATTGTTTAAAAACCCAATTCTTCAAAAAATTATCATTACTAACTGAGTACACTACTTACACACGTTCCATTTACTCTGCACTAGACGCTCTAATTTATTTTCGAGGCTGATACATAAAATGCACTAAAACGGGATTCTATGGAAATTACTGGCAAAGTTGCCTGTTCTTTGCTACGTTGTTGATGTCTGACGTCGTATCTGTCACTCACATTCTTTTGCAATGAGAGGACTTGTGGTGCAACAGTGTCTAGGAAATACAGCGGTGTTTACGCAACAGCCGCGTGTTGTGGTTTAGAGCCACAAACATCATACGTGCGCGGGGCCGCAGTCGTATTCTCTCATTCCAGAATGCTTTGTCCTTGCAGCGTCTTGTGTCGGTGGTGGCTGTCTTGCGTCTGAACGCTTCGATTTGTAAGCACGTAAGTGATGTGAGGGGATTATGGTAGGATGATACGTTTGTACACTAGATACACTTTTGGAAGTCGTTTCCACAATTCACGTGAAGGTCTCGTCATATTGCACGTATTTTTTATGAAATTAATTACCGCACGATAACAAGTACGAAGAGCCGCTGTTAATTAACAGGAGATATCTTATTAGGAAGACATTCGCCTGGGTAAATTTCTCACTTACCACGGTTTGACCTTCGTTTTAGCTTCAAATAACAGCTGCTTCAATTTAGCATTCATTTTTTGATAAGAACAAAAAGGAAAGCTCATATAATGAGGTTTAGAAAACTCATTTTTTTGTACCGCTTTGATGAACTTAATTTTTGTGCTAGAAAGTTCCAACAGTAATACTGTGTAGGTAAAGTTGAAATATATAGATATACTTTTATCTTAAGAACAGTAACTTTCCTTTTCCAGAATTGACCTCCAGTGCTAGCAAGCAAAGCAAAGCTCCAGTAGTACTCCCCTGTACGACAGCTTCATGGCTACGATGGCTTTGTTGACGCTGTCCGGTGCGCTGGGGCTGCTTGCCCACACCGTGACAGCTGCCGGTGTTCTTGCATCGCCTGTCTGGTTCAACGAGCTCATGATGGAGAAAAACTGCACGTTTGCAAAAATGCTCTACAACGACGGTCAGTGTGACTTGGTGAGTGTATAGTTATAACTGCATTGCACGTGTCCGAAGGTCACTCGCTAACATACATGTGGAAGCTCTTTGTTTTAATGCGAGTGTTACGATACGAGGCTAGGCCTGTCGGCCTCTCGTTACCGATTGAGGGATTTCAACCTCAATAGTCTTA